>JAWQFJ010026588.1:0-31323 GCA_034096865.1 Theodoxus fluviatilis | reverse complement strand
ATGCACCTACCTCTCTGTTTGTTGGTTCAACGTCTATGACGTGCCACAAAAAAAGAGAAGAAGTCTTGAAAGCAGCTTCCTCAACACATGTTTACTGTTGGTGTGTAGATTTACACCTGTTGAATGCTTTCCCAAACAGAACGGCAACATCTTTGATCGCATTCCGTCGCAACAGCCGCCGTAAACGTCAAGGGCTTAAGAGTTCTCTCCCATTGATTCAGGCAGAGCTTAAATTACTTTTATCCCTCCAGGTTTACTGGAGGTCCTACAGACTTTATCTGTCTGTGTGTCTGTCTGTCTGTCTGTCCCGTCTCCACGGCCTATATCTCAAAAACTACTTGACGGATTTCCTTGAGATTTTGCACACTGACTGGAAGTTAGGTCCCATTCAATATTATCAAATTTTCAGAATCGAGGTTTGAAAAGAAAGTGACTTTTTTACATTTTGGTGTTTCAATGAAAACAATTCAACAGACTCCATTTTGCAAAATCTGTGACGTCATCATTTGACGGCGAATAAACGTGACGTCATTTGCGAGGAGATTTTTGAAGCAGGGTGAATAGAATAGAATAGAATAGAATTCGTGACGTCATTTGCGAGGACAGAGAATGATTTAGATAGATATGTCCTCAGATGTCTTAGGCCGCAAGGCCTTTATCTGATCTTTTGATCAGTACTTATGGCTACTCTCACTCTCTCTCTGTCTCTCTCTCTGTCTCTCTCTCTCTGTCTCTCTCTCTCTCTGTCTCTCTCTCTCTCTCTCTCTCTCTCTCTCTCTCTCTCTCTCTCTCTCCCACCCACCCTCTTACTCTCATTCTCTCTTCCCTTCCTCCCCTTTTCCCAGCTCCCCTCCCCCCCCCCCCTCTCTCTCACTCTCTCTGTCTCTCTCTCTGTCTCTCTCTCTGTCTCTCTCTGTCTCTCTCTGTCTCTCTCTGTCTCTCTCTCTGTCTCTGTCTCTCTCTCTCTGTCTCTCTCTCTGTCTCTCTCTCTCTGTCTCTCTCTCTCTCTCTCTCTCTCTCTCTCTCTCTCTCTCTCTCTCTCTCTTACCACATTTGAATATTTTGCCTCAAGGGCTGAATGTAAGTAAGAAAGGCAATACAGTAGTCGCCGCTTATAAAACACGCGGTTAATAAAAACAGCCGTTTTTTAAATACAGTTGGTAAGGTCCGGATGTACTTCGTTACTGATGGACATGTTCAACAAGCAAACGGTTAATAAAAACGCCGCTTATTAAAAACACTTTTGTTCGGTCCCAATGTGTTTTTAATAAGCGGCGACTACTGTACTGCCTAATTCACTACCCTTGTCTCTAAACTCAGACGATTCCAACTGCCTGTTCCGCTTTGACGTAATCTCATGACGTCATCTACGATCTAAGAGAATCGAAGAGACGACAAAGAAAGCAGTATATATAGCAAAGCGCAACCTAGGATCCTCTGACGAGCGTACCTTATCTAACCGATCAAGATAACGCGGGGATAGGGGATAAATCGAGTGTTAAAAAGATAAATCGCCGTTGTGAATACGGGCCCAGCGAACTAACTGAATGTCGACACAATCACGCGGCACTGTTGTACATTTGCAGTCAACGTAAGATCTCGTACGACGATTTGATTCAAGGCCTAGTGCTAATTGTTTTGATGGTCTGGTCTCAGTGTCACAAAAATATGATGATTTAATCAATCCCTGACCCGGAAATGTTGGGGACAACGACCATTTCAGCGTAATGACATCGAGTCAAACCGAGTTATCTTTCCTACTTCAGCAAAACGCTTCGATATATGTTGAACCTCTACCAGCAGGCGCCAAAATGCGATACTACGAAAAGAATATTGACGTTGATGGGTTAGATCCGTATGAAATACCAAACAGTTCATGCTATCATCCATTTTTCTACAATTTACAGTGCAAAATACGAACCACGAGGGTTTATGACAAGGTCGTTATAAATGCTTCACATACCTACAAGTTTACAATGGCACAGTTGGTAGAGCATTGGGCTCTTGGTCATGCATGACCAGGTTCGATTCTGCACTGAAACTTTTTTTCGAGGGTTTGTGGGTTCGAACCCACCTGGTTTTTTGTGTTTGTGTGTGTGTGTGTTTTTTCCTCCTCTTTTCTCGGAGGCTGCGGGTTGGAACCCGATCTTCTTTTTTTCTTCTCCAAAACCTGGAGGTTCAGCGCCAGCGGTTTTTATCACCACGTTACGCCCAGATGGTAGCAAGCTCTTCAAATATGAAAGCATCGATTCCAACAAATTATAATAAAGCTAAAACCTGACAGCAGATTCAAGTTTCCAATTACAGTGTAGGATTGTTACTGATTTTGACGGATAATTGTGCTTCTGTGGATACCTGGGCAAAGATTATATGTCTTATGTGTAACTTATAATCTTTGACCTGGGTATAGCTGTCGGGACTCAAAGTCAAAGCATTTCCCTGGAGCAAAGTGAATGAATGAAATTAAGGGGGCTTTAGGCTTATCAGCCTTTGGAGGCTTTGCAAGGCCATTGATCTAGAAAATTACTAGAGCTGGTTAGAGAGTGAACGTCACGCAAGTCTCCATTTACCTGGTACTTATGCTTTTAGGAATCGCGAAGGAAAACGCGATGGGTCGGTACTCGCCCACAACCCACATGGGGTGGCCAGCGGACTGAGTAGCCGTGACGATGGCGTGGCAACAGTGGATGGATCGACTCTTCGATCGCCCGTGAGCCAGGCTTGGACTGGAACACAGGACTGTTATAACAGTTAACACCCATCACCAACACCTGTGTTGTGCATAGAGTTGGGATCTGATCATCCATGTTCCTGGATGTATAGGTGCCAGTACGTGTAATGCACAGCGTTGGGTCCCAGATTATGGGTGATATGCGCTACAAAGTCTGTATGAAGATACGCCTCAACGTCATTAGTTTGAAGGCGCTACTTTAATTACCATTCTCTATTCAGTGGACAGTGGTGACAAGGTCACACACACACGCGCGCGCGCGCGCACACACACACACACACTCGCACAAGCACACATACATACGCGCACACACACACGTACGCACACGTGCACACGCAGGCACGCACACACAGAGACACGTACAGACACAGTGACACAAGTACGTAAATAAATACACGTGAACATCTTTCTCGTATGCAAGCGTGTCAGTTAAGGTTTGTGTTGCGAAATGTAATTAGGTGCGTAAACATTGGGGTTGTGTAAGCCATCGTTTGAGCACAGTATTCAAATAATTTAATAGTTTTCCCTCGATTTGCGTAGATCTTAAAACCCTCTCTCTCTCTCTCATTCATTACATTCATGCATTATATGTGCCGTGAACACTTCTCTACACTATATATCTTGATTCTGCTGTAATTCATTTTTGTCCGATATGTATAGTATATATGCTACGGAAGAGGAGCCTCCAGTTGTTACATGAGATGAAATGTGCTCTCACATCAGTTTCTTTTCCAGAGTATACATGTTAGCTATGTAATGTATTCAATTGTGATGGGAAAAGGCTTGCACAATAAACGGTTTTGTTTGTCGTTTGTTTCTCTGAGTCTCTCTCTCTCCTGCTCGTCGCTTCCTGGCCGATGTGTCCCAGAACATTCTTTCAATCCTCTACAGAAGCTCTCTACGCGATGCTGTAAATTCTGGATTCTTCTACTGTCCTTCATCATATGACTTAGAGAATGCAGATTGCAAGATACTTTCGTTGGTTGCAAATTTTGACAGCTCATTTTTTTTATTTGTGAGTTTTAATTGCGTAGCTTTTTGGTGTGTTTTAATTGCGTTGCCAACTGATTGCAAGATGGGTGTTAACTTGGAAACCGTCACAGTGCAAAAATCTCCCTCTCCCTCCCAAGTGCCCTGCAACGCTACAACTCGCATAGTCTGTGCTGCACTGGCTTCACCCTCGGCAGTCGAATAGCTGTGGTCTTTGTGCTTTCGGGGCCTGCACCAGTAACACTCGAACAGCCGACCCCACGAAGCACTTGTCTCCGAGAGATATCTTGTAGTTTCATTTGCGGAAGGCATCAAGCTGATCGGGGCAGTATTTGTTTCCTCCAGATCCAAAGGGAGGCAGCTTCCACAGCAACCTGCAGCTTCTTTATCATTTAGGAACCATTAGTTAATCCTCGGAATGCCATGACAACCCCCACCCCCCAAAAGGGCACCCCCCTAGTGCACTGGCATTGATGGCAGACCGACTCTGATGCGTGCTGTGCTCTCATTAGTTGATACAAGTAGGCTCTAACCAATAGAGTGAGTTAATGAAAGTTTAGCACACAGAACCGAAGCTCAGTGGCCAAATTTTCGGACGTTGGCACTCCAAGGTTAATCAATAATGGTGTGTGTTAATAACATTATTTGGTTTTAATGTAAACTACCGTCATCTGTGGCAGTGAAAAAAATACAAGATTTCTGCATACCAACAAATTGTTCTCCAGTGTGTCCATCTTTAGCCAACATTCGTCTTATTAATCCTCTTCCTTCCTTCTCTCTCTTCACCCCTACCCTACACAGCCCTCCAAGAGCATGAGATGAGTCAGATCGAGTCACCAAGGACATCATTTATTGCTAAACACCAGACGATACAACAGCGGGGGCTGCGTGTTTCTACAGCCAAGCCAGCAACTGTGGGCGTGCCCTGGTCTTCAGGAGTTGGAAAGCATGGCGTGCACACACAGGGAGAGAGCAGGTGACACCAAGTGCTATCTACAGGGGGGAGTGTGGGACATCCAGTCGATGGAGACAGAAGCAGTGGGGACATGTACAAGGGGCTTACACAGGGTGGAGGAGAATGAGAAGAGATGGAATGGTTTCTGCAGCAGATAACTCCTTGGGCCGTCTTGAAGAACCCAAAATCATCGGTGCCAGGGCTGTGGGAGTTTTGCAATTTGGAGCCGTGAAGCCTGCAAAACCTTCCTGGCTGCAAGTACGTGGACTTTGGCTGCACATGGTGCAGGGGTCAGGACCGGATACAGGCCATGCAATCGAGCAGAGCTGTTAGTCACCCTCTTCAAATTGTGAAGGAATGTTTATCTAGAGTGAGGACATTTATAATTAAGTGCAGAGGCATCAGCTCATCTCAGGTCTTTTGGGGAAAAAAAAAACAGAATTTTTTTTAACATGAATTTTTAGCGGCTTCTGGTTTTACAGTAGTTGCACACCAATTTTTTTCTGTTGGTTTCACATCAACGTATAGAAATATTCAAATAATATTTTATAAAATGTTTTAGATATTGTGATTAATAAAGATGTTGAAATACGACGAAAACGTTTTTTCCAAAGAGAAAAAAGTGCAATAAAATATATTGAAAAATAAACAAATCTGATTATCAGTAAGCATGAAACTATCGGTCTCAGAGGGGAACTAACAAATGCATTCACTCCTCACTGGCCATTCTAGCATTTTATCCAAAGATTCTCAGTTAACAGAAACACCCCCCCCCCCCCCTTTAGTATCCAAAGGTAAATTCACATCAGCTTTGATTACAAAGAATCTTTATTTCCAAGGGGGTCTTCAGTTTCCTCAGCCAATTACTTTCCAAACATATCATGCTTTTCCATGGTAGAACTCCGTCTCATCCCTTACTTGCTTTGCATTTCCTTTCGCTCTGTGACTTATAGGTGTTGGTTTTATCAGTAGCTCCTTCATAAGAGGAATTTTTCATTTCCCAGCTGTTCCTTCAGTAGATTTCAAGTGAACCCTGGCTTGCTTCCTTCTCTCTTGGATGCCAGAAGCCCTGGCTTATCTTGGACTGTGCCATCCCTCTCCATCCAGTGTCCCACTCATCCCCAGTGCCCCCCGCCTGCCCAGGCATCCTCTGGTGGGAGAGAGGCAGTAAGGGGGCGTATCAGACCTGTGCCGACACACAGTCACCAAGCAACCTCTATCCAGACTTACCAACACTAGTAACCACAGATACCAAACTACCCACTAACTGTGAGGAAAGCAAAGTCATTGGATTTCATTCCATTCCCTCAGCTGCTAGACTCTCTAAGTGAAAACGTCGGCCTTGACAGTCCTGCCAAGCTGAGAGCGATCCAAGAACTGAGATGAGACTGACGTAGTCCTGCATCACAGGCCCCATATACAGCAGGCATATTGCACTAGTCTAGTCCCTGAACTAAGCTTCCTCCCTCCACCATTTTCTCTTTTGAGAGGAACAGCCCTGCCAGACACCAGATGAGACTACCTGTATTTTCAAGCAGAAAAAGAACAGTCTGTAACTACCACCACCACAAAGGGAAGGATTGGGGGTGGGTGGGGGGGGGGGGGTTGGAGGGATGAAAGCACATAGCCACATGGACACCAAAATGGTTCGCAATCAGAATGCAGTCATATACATATTGTGTGTGCATACATATACAAGATATAGATATAATATGAGTGTGGTCGAAGTAAAATGGCTAACAAACTTCAGAAGACGCAATCACAACATGGGCATACTTGATTCATTTAAATTGTTTCGCTCAGATGCAAACACAGTTTACATATTCAGGTGGTCTGAATACTATTAACCTCACTGCGGATACAACTATGAAAAAAAGAATAACACATCATGAACATAAAGAGTGCCTCTTTCATCAACTGTTAGCACGATGTACATTGGACATTAGAAAGGCAGAAGTGGAAACGAAACTATCGCAGGTCAGTAACAAAAGCTGGTAAAATTTGAAACAAGCCATATACAGATTTACATGGAATATAACACAACACACTGAAAAGTCTGACATAAATAACAGTATATATATGGTCTACATAAACTTTGCCCAACATCACTTAATGCTCATGTACAGTCTTTGCTAAGAATTGCTGTCATGCTGAAACAGTACTGAACAATAATTTAGCACAAATATCAATGCCAAGAATGGAAAATTATTCAAATTACAAAATTACAGATCACAATTTTCATGCGGAGAATGATGCAAAACATCTCATGTGTTCGATTCTGAAGTCTCCTTTTCACCTCTAACATTTTCAAAAGCTCTGAGTGAAAATATTATCATATGCACTGGTATTTTCTACAGGTATCAGCAATTCAAGCATGGTATCACAACAGATTTCTAGAATCACGCAATGTCTTCTTGGGAGTAGTCTAAAACAACTGTATAAAGAAATGGCATTGAAGATGTCAAGCCAATATATGAAGATTTAAAAAAATATAAGCGTTAGTATAGGAAAAACAACAGCAACAAAAAATTTGGCAAATTTGAAAAAAAAGAAAAAAAAAGACACTGAGAGTTTGCGAGTTCACTGAAAGACAGAATATGATTATTGTAATATATAAGCGCAATATGTACTTTCATTGTTGAAGTCATTGCACACAGAAGACAGACACTACTATTTTCCACAGATTTGCTCGAAGGAGAAAAATGCATCTAAGCATTCATTTGAGCAAATGATAAACTACACAAGTATGACATCAGAGAGTGTGAACATGATTTTAATAAAATCTCAACCGACGGAACAGTTAGCTTCCAATCATATACAGGAGCACACTTCCCATTAGAACTCAAATTATGCCTACATGACATAACAAAGCTACTTTCTACCACAGAGATGAACAAAGAATACTTGAGGAAGAAACAGCCATAGCAACCATCATACACCTATTCCAATATCAGAACTCAGACACATAGAAAAAAAAACAGAAAAAAAGAAAAATAAGGAGGCAAAGCCAGCTCAAAATTGTTTCCTGCAGAAATGCAGGACACCCAGTCTCAAGGGAGATAAGCCCTCGTGGGAAAAGACCCACTCAACAGTTGTCTCCCCAACGTTGGCCAGCGCTGAGGTGGCGCAGCCCCAGGAGTTCAGAGGTGATTTTTACCCCGGCCTTGACCTTTGACTCAGGTTCTAGCAGCAGCCACCACTCTGGCCACTGCCCCCTCCGCCTGCAGGCATGTTGGCGTTTGAAGGCGCATGCTGGGGCCCAATCTTGATGCCGTTGGCCTGCAATGAGGAGTGAGGCAGCATGAAAGCATGTTCATTACACTGCAAAATATTACACAACAATACAAAGCAATACACCTCAAGTGCTACTTTCACATAAGTGTTATTCAAGACACACACACACACACACACACACACACACACACACACACACACACACACACACACACTCACACAAAAACACACAACATGTACACACACACACTCACACACACACACATGTACCACACACACAAACACACAACACATACACACACACACACACACACACACATACATACACACACACACACTCACACACACACACTTTTTTCTTTACAACCATTTCCAAACTAACTACGCATAACATTCATTGCTTGACAGTCAATGACTTTGAAATGTAGCAACAAAATCACAGGTAATCTAGCAAATCATGCATGTTCTACAAACCATTCAAAGGCATAGATCTTCTGAGTGGAGAGAGAAGCCATTATCAACAAGCACAATCAGTGCCTACCTCATTGTTGATGTCAAAAACACCTTCCTGAATCTTTTGATAGATCTCCTTGGCTGTGTTGATGAAAGCCTGAAACATGGAGGACAGCACATACAGTATATTTCACACCACCTTGAGGTCGGGTCAGGTCAAATTGGATCAGGTCAGCTCAGGTCAGTCCCTTAGGTTGGGTAGTGATGGGAGGGGGAAACATGGCATGAGAGCAGACACAGCTGATGTCCTCCTCCAAGCCCCACAGCTGATGTCCTCCTCCAAGCCCCACAGTGGGTGGCCATGGACAAGAGATTCGGGAAGGTTATCTTGGTCTTTCACATTTTCAATTCTACCCAGCCAGCTCTCTGCTACCAACATCTACGTCCACCCTTAACAGTGCCCTCCCATTTTCAATTCTACCCAGCCAGCTCTCTGCTACCAACATCTACGTCCACCCTTAACAGTGCCCTCCCATTTTCAATTCTACCCAGCCAGCTCTCTGCTACCAACATCTACGTCCACCCTTAACAGTGCCCTCCCATTTTCAATTCTACCCAGCCAGCTCTCTGCTACCAACATCTACGTCCACCCTTAACAGTGCCCTCCCATTTTCAATTCTACCCAGCCAGCTCTCTGCTACCAACATCTACGTCCACCCTTAACAGTGCCCTCCCATTTTCAATTCTACCCAGCCAGCTCTCTGCTACCAACATCTACGTCCACCCTTAACAGTGCCCTCCCATTTTCAATTCTACCCAGCCAGCTCTCTGCTACCAACATCTACGTCCACCCTTAACAGTGCCCTCCCATTTTCAATTCTACCCAGCCAGCTCTCTGCTACCAACATCTACGTCCACCCTTAACAGTGCCCTCCCATTTTCAATTCTACCCAGCCAGCTCTCTGCTACCAACATCTACGTCCACCCTTAACAGTGCCCTCCCATTTTCAATTCTACCCAGCCAGCTCTCTGCTACCAACATCTACGTCCACCCTTAACAGTGCCCTCACATTTTCAATTCTACCCAGCCAGCTCTCTGCTACCAACATCTACGTCCACCCTTAACAGTGCCCTCACATTTTCAATTCTACCCAGCCAGCTCTCTGCTACCAACATCTACGTCCACCCTTAACAGTGCCCTCCCATTTTCAATTCTACCCAGCCAGCTCTCTGCTACCAACATCTACGTCCACCCTTAACAGTGCCCTGCATTGTGGCCTTGAAGTTGGAGACCTTCATGCTGAGTGATGTCAACACCTTGGATCAATTTAAATTGAGACATCAAGCAGTTTTTAGCATATTCCTCTATATCTGTGCAGACATTCTCAACATCCATTTCAATATTGATGGAGGTGTTTGAAGCAGTTGTGGGTGAATACAAGCATGCTTTCCACCATCTCTGCATTCTTGTTTCTTAGATATCAGGAATAAAAATCTTCAAAACCATCAAATTGACACAATAGCAGATTTCTTACAAACAGTGCCAAGACCTGAATGTTTCATTTCCTTGACAGCAATGAAAATTGATTGCTGCCCAGAGTAATATAAAAAATCAGAAAAGTGAGTCTCTTTTAACGAGTTTTGAATGTGTTCTAATTACTCCTTTTCATCGAATATCATGCAGACACTGCTGCACAGAAAAAGTGTACATGCATGTATTTGCTCATGATGATGTAATGTGGTGTGTGTGTGTGTGCCTATGAGTGGGTGTGTGTTAGTGTGTGTGTATATGTGTGTGTGTCTGCAAATGTGTACCTGTGAATGTGTACTTGTGCAGACACATATGCAAGAGTACATGTGTGTGTGTGTGTGTGTGTGTGTGTGTGTGTGTGTTTAGTCTGTGTTGTCTGTGAGTGCATGTGATTGAATCTGCAGGACTCAGAGTTCATTTTTTGAAATGGAGCTGTCCATGCAACACAGCATCTAGTTTCTCTTAAGCAGGCCTATGTCCATGTGTACAGGACAGTGTGTCAGTGTCTTAAGAGCAACTCACATCCTCCACATTGGCAGCTGTCTTGGCAGAGGTCTCCATGAAGATAAGGCCGTGCTCCCGGGCAAAGGCCTCCCCCTCCTCCTTCTTTACGTCCCGTCTGGCCTCCAAGTCACTGTCAATGCACATATGAACAAAGTCAGTAGGCAGCACACACACACACACACACACACACACACACACACACACACACACACACACACACAGAGTCAGTAAACCACACACAGAGTTAAGTCTAAGTCATTCATCACAGAGGTACGCAGAACAGACTGCAATGCAAGCCCATAAGACGTCATAGAGGACCAGTAGGGCACAGCCAACTGCAAACACATGTGAAACAGCTACAAGCAATAGATCATGGCTGCCACATGTCGCAGCTCAGTCTAACAGAGGCAGTGTATGTATTTTATGAGTGTGCACTGCAACCCATGAATCAACCAGAATGGCAGAGAGGCCTCACTTCTCATGTAAGCAAGCCTTAAAACTGAACTGCTGCTATACCTGCAGCTTGCAACTCCCATAGAGATGGAGAGTGTTTCTGAGCAGTGTAGAATGCAAGATGAATCAAGAGATCTTTTGCAAGGTGGTGGGAGAACAACAACTTGCACCCATTGCAACGCCACCAACTGCCACAGAGCGTCAAATTCCACAAGCCTGGCTTTTAGCAGTACCTGCTGCACTCCGAAGTATGCAGTTGTCTTCTGACATGGTATGTCCGCAACAAGTCAACAATCCAACCTTCCAATTCAGTGGATTGGTTGCATTTACTTTGCATGCATCACCAAGTGAAGAGGTCAGACCTTTAGGCAAGTTCACAAAGAACACATTGGGGTCAACTCCACTGGCTGACAGGATGTCACTCAGCATTCACAAAGTCTGAAAAACCTCAACTAGGAAGAGTGTGAATGCTACAAACAGGCTTCCGGTGCTGTGCAAGCACCCCCACAGCAGCCTTTGGCTCTGACTCATGCTGCATTCACTCTCCAAATACTGGGTTCTGCTTTCAGCATGAATGAATGAATGAACGAACGAATGAATTCATGAATGAACTATAATGAACAAATGAAGTTTCATGGCCTATCAGCCTCTGTGATCTATTTAAAGCCACTGATCATGAAAAATCGCCTGAGCTGGTTACAGTAAGGTCAAATCAAGTCTTGATTTATAAAGTTATAAGCCCTTTACGAATTGCGTAGGAAGAGACAGTTCACGCCTCCAATCCCTAGAGAGGCTTTCTGGATGATCCTGCCTAAGCCAGACTTCATGAGTGACATTTTTACTCAGGTCCTCCTCTACATGCATGCTTTTACCTCCTGTGCCGGACAAAGACTTTGCGTTGTGCTTTCGGTACCATGGCAACAAAAAATAGGGTTGGTGGGTCGACTTGAACTTTTTTGTTCTTCTTTTTAGAAGAGGCCCGACTGCATATAAATCACACTTTCTTTCAATGAAAATGCTTTTCCAAACTTAAATAGTGGATCCCTAAGTATCCACAGGGCAGGAAAGATGGGACAGCACACAGGGCAGGGAAGATGGGACAGCACACAGGGCAGGGAAGATGGGACAGCACACAGGGCAGGGAAGATGGGACAGCACACAGGGCAGGGAAGATGGGACAGCACACAGGGCAGGGAAGATGGGACAGCACACAGGGCAGGGAAGATGGGACAGCACACAGGGCAGGGAAGATGGGACAGCACATAGGGCAGGGAAGATGGGACAGCACACAGGGCAGGGAAGATGGGGCAGCACACAGGGCAGGGAAGATGGGACAGCACACAGGGCAGGAAAGATGGGACAGCACACAGGGCAGGGAAGATGGGACAGCACACAGGACAGGGAAGATGGGACAGCACACAGGGCAGGGAAGATGGGACAGCACACAGGGCAGGGAAGATGGGACAGCACACAGGGCAGGGAAGATGGGACAGCACACAGGACAGGGAAGATGGGACAGCACACAGGGCAGGGAAGATGGGACAGTACACAGGACAGGGAAGATGGGACAGCACACAGGGCAGGGAAGATGGGACAGCACACAGGGCAGGGAAGATGGGACAGCACACAGGGCAGGGAAGATGGGACAGCACACAGGACAGGGAAGATGGGACAGCATGCAATTCATTGTCTACTGTCAATTGATTTAACTTTTGTAAAAAATAACTTCATTAAAAAAGTCTATGGTTGGCAGAAAATAATAGGGTTGGTCAGGTTTCAATATCATTACCACAACTATTTTTGTGTGTGGCCTTATTCATCTTGTATCCATCCCACTGTCTCACTATGAACTCATATGTTTGACTAAGACCAATAGCTTAACCTAGCACTGGCTGCTTGGCTAATTTCTGTTAGGAAATAGTCCTAGCTGCTTACCTCTTGTTGCCGATGAGCATGATGACCATGTTGGAGTTGGAGTGCTGCCTGGCATCTTCCAGCCAAGTGGTCAGGTGGTTGAATGTGTCTCGCCTGCAAGACACCACACACAACACCAGTCATACCAGTTGATGGTCATCTGTCGCACTACAGTTAAATGTGTCTCGCCTGCAACACACCACACACAACACCAGTCACACTGATGCTCATCTGTTGCACTACAGTTGAATGTGTCTCGCCTGCAACACACCACACACAACACCAGTCACACTGATGGTCATCTGTTGCACTACAGTTGAATGTGTCTCGCCTGCAACACACCACACACAACACCAGTCACACTGATGGTCATCTGTTGCACTACAGTTGAATGTGTCTCGCCTGCAACACACCACACACAACACCAGTCACACTGATGCTCATCTGTTGCACTACAGTTGAATGCGTCTCGCCTGCAACACACCACACACAACACCAGTCATACTGATGCTCATCTGTTGCACTACAGTTGAATGTGTCTCGCCTGCAACACACCACACACAACACCAGTCATACTGATGGTCATCTGTTGCACTACAGTTGAATGTGTCTCGCCTGCAACACACCACACACAACACCAGTCATACTGATGCTCATCTGTCGCACTACAGTTGAATGTGTCTCGCCTGCAACACACCACACACAACACCAGTCATACTGATGCTCATCTGTTGCACTACAGTTGAATGTGTCTCGCCTGCAACACACCACACACAACACCAGTCACACTGATGCTCATCTGTCGCACTACAGTTGAATGTGTCTCGCCTGCAACACACCACACACAACACCAGTCACACTGATGCTCATCTGTCGCACTACAGTTGAATGTGTCTCGCCTGCAACACACCACACACAACACCAGTCATACTGATGGTCATCTGTTGCACTACTGTGAGTTGAATGTGTCTCGCCTGCAACACACCACACACAACACCAGTCATACTGATGCTCATCTGTTGCACTACAGTTGAATGTGTCTCGCCTGCAACACACCACACACAACACCAGTCATACTGATGCTCATCTGTTGCACTACAGTTGAATGTGTCTCGCCTGCAACACACCACACACAACACCAGTCACACTGATGGTCATCTGTTGCACTACTGTGAGTTGAATGTGTCTCGCCTGCAACACACCACACACAACACCAGTCACACTGATGGTCATCTGTCGCACTACAGTTGAATGTGTCTCGCCTGCAACACACCACACACAACACCAGTCACACTGATGGTCATCTGTCGCACTACAGTTGAATGTGTCTCGCCTGCAACACACTACACACAACACCAGTCACAGACATGGACTATTCTCCAGTACCTCAGCCAGCATGGACCTACGCAGAATATTCCATGTTGGGGAAAAAAAAGTGATACTTAGTTTTTGGAATAATTATAGTAGTTGTCACTTTAGACATATATATTTATGCTATTTCAATAAACCTACAGGGAGGTATATTATAAGCACAGAGATGTTTCTGCTAAATTTTGACCTAATTGGAATAAAAGCATACATTATTAAGCTTTTTGGGGGGTTCTCCTTTGGTGTAAACATCACAAAATAGTTATCCCCCCTTAATGATTAGTTATAGATCTACTCTTGATTACCATGACTTTGTTTCAGCTGGATTCTCCTATCAATCTTTGTCAAGAAAATAAATGCTTCTGTATTCATATGGGATCTAAGTTATTTTCTCCACACTTTTTTTCTGGACACACCTATTTTAATTTTAAAAGCTTATACTAGTTCTGGGAGTCAAAGGCTTAATCAAGCACTAACACAAATATCACATTTCATCCCAAGGCATCTGCTGTCAAGTTTGTCACTGACCATCTGGGGAAGTAATTCTATTCACCCCACATCATGCACATGGCTGATCAGCGCTCTGGTCCATCACACACTACACCCCCATATGCAGACACAGTGGTACCCACCTGGTGATGTCGTAGACAAGAAGAGCCCCGGCAGCTCCGCGGTAGTAGGACCTGGTGATGGAGCGGAACGACTCCTGGCCAGCCTGGGAGATGCAGAGACAGCGCAATGTAACATTGTGAAAGGCAATTAGGCACGGCAAGCAAAAAGAACAAAGAAAAAATGTAAATGAAAAGATGTAAAACAAGTGCTTTGATGAATCCCGCACCACAACAAAATTGTCCATCCAATGTCAGACAGCAAGCTTTTGAACAAGAGTTAAGGTAAGTGATGGAGGGAGCAGTTAAATTGTCACTCAATCTCAACCTCTAAACAACCTTGGTCTCTGTTTGCGTATTGGCCATCTCAAGCACAAATGACATCCTCTGCATCATTTGGCCTGTCTTGTGCCAATACAATTTTAATGCAATGCAAACAATTATGCTGTTCAGAATGGTGGATCATTACCTCTGTATACATATTCCATTCAAGCAAGCCTCTTTAACATAAACACCTGAGGTTGAATGATATCCTTTCAAAATTTCATGATATGTCACAGTAGGGTTCATGTATGGTTTTTTTCCTCACACACATGCATGCACCCACACCTGCACCACCCACCCACCCACCCACACACACACACACACACAGACTTTCATCCACATGCAGGAGCTGTCAAGCTCACAAGATCTATGGATTTGGACAACTAGCCATAGGTGGTCATGGATGTGAGTGTTGCAGCGTCACTTGGGGCACGAGACTGTCATTCAACCTGCACACACATGCTGCTTGTGGCTTTGCAAAGGAGTCAAGCCTCAGGTGTCAAGGCAGCACAAGCTGCACAGAGCTTTGTGCCAACAACCCAGCAAGATTTGATTCAACTGCTACAAGTGTGGATCTTCGATGGAAAGTGAAGTGAACATCCTGGCGCAACCTCACACTGCTTTTTGGTCAGGGTACATGTACAGCCACCTTGAACTTGAAGTACAACCTCCAGAAAATGCTCCACTCTCCATTTGTAATCTCCTGATATGATGGGCATCCAACCTACAACCAGATTTTCATTGCCAAACACAACTTATGCACAGAGCAATTTAAGGCACTAGGCACTGTCTAGTGAATCTACTCCAAATTGCTTTACTTCAAAGACATGTGTTAACCCATTATGACCGATGCTATACGTGCGTTACATCTCCCTTTCAGACCGGATGCTACGCAGACGTCGCATTTGACAGTGGTGTACTTCTTGTTTCTAGGAAGTGTAGAAGTGAAGAATTTTTTTTTTATGAGTGTTGTCGACTTTGTGTTTTTTCCTGAAAAAACTTCAGGTCTTAGGAAGGCGTTTTCATCACACGCTGTAGGTCATAATGGGTTAAAGCAGTGGAAAACAGCAGTAGCAGCAACATGTGTATCCATGAACATCCTGCTGAATGCTAAACACAGGTTTTGGAGCAGGCAGGCCACACTGGGGTGCATTGCTTATGGTAAATACCCTCCTTGAGGGCAAGCGGAGAGTGAGGCAAGCATCGAAAGACATCTCAGAAATGCCAAATCATCAACTGGCAACTTAGGTGGAAGTCCAAAAGAACATGGCTGCGTAGTGGTACGTACGAGAGTCAGTGAAGAAGTTGCGTAGTGGTACGTACGAGAGTCAGTGAAGAAGTTGCGTAGTGGTACGTACGAGAGTCAGTGAAGAAGTTGCGTAGTGGTACGTACGAGAGTCAGTGAAGAAGTTGCGTAGTGGTACGTACGAGAGTCAGTGAAGAAGTTGCGTAGTGGTACGTACGAGAGTCAGTGAAGAAGTTGCGTAGTGGTACGTACGAGAGTCAGTGAAGAAGTTGCGTAGTGGTACGTACGAGAGTCAGTGAAGAAGTTGCGTAGTGGTACGTACGAGAGTCAGTGAAGAAGTTGCGTAGTGGTACGTACGAGAGTCAGTGAAGAAGTTGCGTAGTGGTACGTACGAGAGTCAGTGAAGAAGTTGCGTAGTGGTACGTACGAGAGTCAGTGAAGAAGTTGCGTAGTGGTACGTACGAGAGTCAGTGAAGAAGTTGCGTAGTGGTACGTACGAGAGTCAGTGAAGAAGCTGCGTAGTGGTACGTACGAGAGTCAGTGAAGAAGTTGCGTAGTGGTACGTACGAGAGTCAGTGAAGAAGCTGCGTAGTGGTACGTACGAGAGTCAGTGAAGAAGTTGCGTAGTGGTACGTACGAGAGTCAGTGAAGAAGCTGCGTAGTGGTACGTACGAGAGTCAGTGAAGAAGTTGCGTAGTGGTACGTACGAGAGTCAGTGAAGAAGCTGCGTAGTGGTACGTACGAGAGTCAGTGAAGAAGCTGCGTAGTGGTACGTACGAGAGTCAGTGAAGAAGTTGCGTAGTGGTACGTACGAGAGTCAGTGAAGAAGTTGCGTAGTGGTACGTACGAGAGTCAGTGAAGAAGCTGCGTAGTGGTACGTACGAGAGTCAGTGAAGAAGCTGCGTAGTGGTACGTACGAGAGTCAGTGAAGAAGTTGCGTAGTGGTACGTACGAGAGTCAGTGAAGAAGCTGCGTAGTGGTACGTACGAGAGTCAGTGAAGAAGCTGCGTAGTGGTACGTACGAGAGTCAGTGAAGAAGTTGCGTAGTGGTACGTACGAGAGTCAGTGAAGAAGCTGCGTAGTGGTACGTACGAGAGTCAGTGAAGAAGCTGCGTAGTGGTACGTACGAGAGTCAGTGAAGAAGCTGCGTAGTGGTACGTACGAGAGTCAGTGAAGAAGTTGCGTAGTGGTACGTACGAGAGTCAGTGAAGAAGTTGCGTAGTGGTACGTACGAGAGTCAGTGAAGAAGTTGCGTAGTGGTACGTACGAGAGTCAGTGAAGAAGTTGCGTAGTGGTACGTACGAGAGTCAGTGAAGAAGTTGCCGATAGACAAAAAAACTGATGACACATACATCACAGCAATTTTTCACTTGAGAGAATATCTAATGGTGTCATCTCGAATGGCACAGTAACTTTTTCACTTGAGAGAATATCTAATGGTGTCATCTCGAATGGCACAGTAACTTTTTCACTTGAGAGAATATCTAATGGTGTCATCTCGAATGGCACAGTAACTTTTTCACTTGAGAGAATATCTAATGGTGTCATCTCGAATGGCACAGTAACTTTTTCACTTGAGAGAATATCTAATGGTGTCATCTCGAATGGCACAGTAACTTTTTCACTTGAGAGAATATCTAATGGTGTCATCTCGAATGGCACAGTAACTTTTTCACTTGAGAGAATATCTAATGGTGTCATCTCGAATGGCACAGTAACTTTTTCAACGTAAAAAAAAAGAAGCAACCTGGGTTGCTACTACTCTAATGGTGTCATTACTGTGCCATTCGAGATTCATGACACCATTAGAGTAGTTTCTAGCTACTCTAAACGGTGTCATCTCAAATGGCACAGTAACTTTTTCAAAGGAAAAAAAGAAAGAAGCAACCTGGATTCAATAGTACTTAGTAGGCAATTTTGTTGAACATTTTGTGCCTCGATACATTTCAATCAATTAAAGGACAATAATTCTGAGACTGTACATGTATGATGTTTCCCGCATGGATAGGAAAACAAGAAGGGCAAAGCCCATACGACTCACATGCTTGACCTTGACCTTTATATGACCTTGACCTTCAGGTGACCTTCAAGGTCAAGGTCAAACAACTAAACCTACCAATGACATCATACACAAAGAAATGCTTTACACATTTTTCCTACCAAAATACATGTGACCTTGACCCAAGGTCAAGGTCATCCAAGGTCATGCAACACAAAGCTGTTAATTCAAGACATAGGAAGCACAATGGAGCTTATTGGCACTTTCTACCATGAGATATAGTCACTTTTAGTGGTTCACTACCCCATTTTGGTCACATTTCATAAGGGTCAAAGTGACCTTGACCTTGATGATATGTGAACAAATGTGTCTCATGATGAAAGTATAACATGTGCCCCACATAATTATTAAGTTTGAAACAGTTATCTTCCATAGTTCAGGGTCAAGGTCACTTCAAAATATGTATACAATCCAACTTTGAAGAGCTCCTGTGACCTTGACCTTGAAGCAAGGTCAACCAAACTGGTATCAAAAGATAGGGCTTGCTTTGACCTATATACCACTTGTAGCTAAGGTCGCCATTCTCAATAACGTGGGAGAAAATTGGGAAAATGTGAAAAATGACTGTTTTTGAGACCACATTTATGGCTCCTGTGACCTTGACCTTGAAGCAAGGTCAAGTCACTATGTATGTTTTTTGAGGCCTTGTCATCATACACCATCATGCCACATTTGGTGTTGATAGACTTAATAGTCTCCGAGAAAAATCCAACGTTTAAGTTTTTTACGCCCGGACGGACGGACGACACGGCTGAGTACATAGACTCACTTTTGCTTCGCATGTGAGTCAAAAATGTTTCGACAGTGTTTGTCTAGAAATAACCTTTACAAATACTCCTCAAAATATACAAATGAACACTCAAATAGCAAATACTTCCATGTACGTACACTTTTTCATTCACGGACAGTGAGAAGCATATCACATGCATTGCCGTCTATGAGTGGCAACCAAATAGGCAAGGTCTGTGCCATTTTGGTTCATCCGGGCCTCTGCAGCTAGACGCGGCATTAGGTACCTCTGGAGCTCAGTAACCTTGGTCACCCTCCCTTGCAGCCAGTGCCTTGATGTGAGCAAGACATCTTAGGCAACGCCTAGCCCTGGACTTTCTCTAAAGATTTTCGAGGAATACTTCACTAAGAAACGCACCCCTGTACAGTTACTAGATTCTACAACATCCACACCACCTGTCACACACTTAAGTTCAAAACTAGCACTGTCATCTGTTCCACTCTCTGAAGAAAATCCAAAGTCAGCTCAAGGAGACATGAAGAGTCAATCATATTGCTATACAATTCACTGCCCTCACAGGTACCCCATTTTATTCCTGGGTCAACAGAGTGGAATCCAGATAAACAATATCCTCAGTATTGTAACTCTTAGGATCCTTGCAGCATTCCAAACCGTTGAAGCTGGCAGGTACACAGTGATTGTAGATAGGCGCCTTGATAACATACTTACAAAAGCTGTGCTGAGCGCATCAGGAGTTTCATTTTACAAATCTGGTATTGTGTTACATTGCAGCACAGCAAATGCCTTAGCCACAATGCTTGGAATGTCATAGATTGTATGCAATGGCAAAGCAGACAAACATTGTGACTCAGGAACATCTGCCTCTCATTCAAAATGTAACAGCTGTTTCCCATTCACAAAACAGCCTGACATTTAAACAAAAATGTGAACATTCAGATGTTTTCATCTGATAAACATAAAGCCATGCACGCATCACATTTCTGATGCATGTATCACACATCTACTTCGGTGTGCATAAAAACTGCAGCTAGCAATGCCTAAATATCTCTGCAGGCACTTAACCAGGAATCAACTTGCACACACTTCAGCTCAAGTGAATCTCAAGAACAAAAGGCACAAGCCACTTAGCAAAAGGCACAAGCCAGAATGTGTCTCAGGGATGTGGTAATTATGAGCTGCCACAAAAATGTAGTCAACAAATGCACAAATCATAACATGGCACTGTTAATTAAGCTGCCTATTTCTATCTCTTAATCCCCCTCATGCTTTTAGGGTTAACTTAAAGTGGGCAAAATGTATTCAGAAATGTCTACATAAATCTCAACCATCTGATAATGGTGTCAGTGCAAAGCTGAGCAGCAGTAAGTTGGAAACTGGGGTAATAGAGAGATCAGCTGACCATCCTTAGTGTAAACAAAGTCCTTTCCTCTGCCATGAAGAGTTTGTGGCAAAAGAAGGTCAAGGGTTGACCCTTGAAGTGGTGGAGCATTTGACAGCGAGGGAAATCTCTTAGAGTGACCACGAGTCCAAAACTGTTTTCCCCCAGGAATACAGTAATGAATGCAAACAAGATTTAGAATAGGAGGCAAGTCTTTTTTTTGGTAGTGATTATTGGAGCATAAAATGATTTATAAATGTATGAAGGACAGAGCAGATTATTGTCTATGAAACACACGGCTAAACCCCCCCCCCCCCCCCCCCCCCCCCCAATTTTTCAGCAGAAAGTTTCAGAGAGAGATGATGATGATGATGATGTCTACTTGTATAGCGCACGTATCCATGCTGGCAGCATGCTCAAGGCGCTTAAGAGAGAGAGAGAGAGAGAGAGAGGAGGAGAGAGAGAGAGAGAGAGAGAGAGAGAGAGAGAGAGAGAGAGAGAGAGAGAGAGAGAGAGAGACAGAGAGAAGAGAGGAGAGAGAGAGAGAGAGAGAGAGAGAGAGAAGAGAGAGAGAAGGGAGGGAGAGAGAGAGGGGAGGGGAGGGAGGGAGGGAGGGAGGGAGGGAGGAGGGAGGGGAGGGAGGGAGGGAGGGAGGGAGGGAGGGAGGGAGGGAGGGAGGGAGGGAAGGAGGCAGGCAGGCAGGCAGGCACAGAATGACAGAGACTGGCAGACACAGAACCATGCATAAATGTCATCTTGAGGTAGTCTCAGACACTAGGAGATCTGGATCATCAGCAAGAGCAGTTTGCTATAAGGGGAACTCCATACTCCCACAGAGAGTCACATCTAAGCAAGTCCGCAAAGTCTTGAAGAATGTGACAAATGGGACATGCATTGCAGCCTTCCTTTAGTTTCAAGGCGAGATGCGACATCTGTGAAGTGTGATAACAAGAATATATCCTGATGTCTTCATGTGGCAGCCAATGTACCACCATCATCACTGCCATCTGTAGTTACTACAGGGGGCACGGATGAGTGAAGCATGCCACCCATACAGGCCACTACTAGAAAAGCAACATCCCACAGCCACCTACGACTACTCATGGTGTTACTGATCACTCACTATTTCCCTCATAGTATACAGTCCACATAGGCATATGCAGATGGCTGTCAGCTTGATTTTGTGAGTTCTCTCTGGAAAATCAATTTTCCAATGCTAGGGCAACAGGTTGCTGAGTTTAGCACTACGCCAACATCATAGGCCTTCATCTCAGAAGTGGATCACTTTGGCTGACTGGCCATTTTTGCCAGTTGAGTACACCCGAGTTGCTCTAGTCCCCTCACTGAATGGCCTCTTTCCTCTTGTAAGTCAATGAGATCTCTTCCACTCATTCAGCTGTTGTTGTTTTTTTCCAGTACAATAAGTCATTCACCTCCAAATGTATGGGCCAAGTGGTTTCATGCTCCCTCCATCAGCTGGAACCAGACCTGGGTACCCCAAATTTTGCCTCTGCGTACTCACTGGTTCAGATATGCGTATTTCTTTTAAACTGTGCGTATTTTTTGCGCGGACCGACAATTTCAAAAATGCCGCTTTTGGTTTGCATACAAAGAGGCAATGCAAGTGAAGAGTTAACTCCCCCTTGAGCTCACACACACTCGATCTGCCTTATGGTGGTCGATAGCGCTCAGCCTAGGCCGCACCCGCCACCCCGCCTGCCTGACTTTGCTTGTCTGGGGAGTTTCACCGTCATTACTGATACACTGTTTATGTTCGCAACTAGAGCAGCACACACACAGTATTCAAACGTATCCAAGCGGCTAAACAATCAAAATCACAATTCAACTGCGCAAATTAATCTTCTCTGAAGAAACGGTGATGCTACCGAAACGCATACAATCAAAAGTTTGAGCAGCAGTCGAAAGGCAAAAGGAACGCTAGAAAGGGTTCTGTCAAAGAGTTCTGGGAGCACAGGGCAGCCGTCGTGCTGCAGATAACCAAATAAATAAACACGAACAATGTGGAGCAATCACACTGCGAAAAGTGCGGTGGTCACTGGCCCTAGGCCTGTGGAACCCGCAGTCACTCTCCGCATTCATCTTGCGACCTGGATGAGGTAAGGACACAGAAGGCATTGTTTCACCTAAACCCGGACGTGTTACTTTTTGTCACATCAGCGTTGGGCCCTGGAGTTAGGGCGTAGGGACCACCCGTTGAGAGTCAAACGTGGGATGGAGTTAAGTTATTGATATATCCAAACACGCAGCTGGGTAACCGTACGAGGCCGTACGGCTACCTACAAAATAATTTCGGTAGCCGTACCGCACGGCTACGGAACCTCTTCCGAAAAAATTTGCTTACCATATATCCTCCAGGAACTTGAAGTGATCAAGCCTATAATTTTCAGTACAATGCATGTCGGATAAAACAACCAAGAAATACACACACACATACACATGCACACACACACACATAGAGGGAAGGTGAGAGAGAAAGAGAGAGTGAGAGAGAGAGTGAGAGAGAGAGACAGACAGATAGATGGACAGACACAGACACAGACACACAGACACACAGAGAGAGAGAGAGAGAGAGAGAGAGAGAGAGAGAGAGAGAGAGAGAGAGAGAGAGAGAGAGAGAGAGAGAGAGAGAACGAACTTTATTTTACAAGGGTAGTGAATTAGGCAGTATTGCCTTTCTTACATTCAGCCCTTGAGGCAAAATATTCAAATGTGGTAAGAGAGAGAGAGAGAGAGAGAGAGAGAGAGAGAGAGAGAGAGAGAGAGAGAGAGAGAGAGAGAGAGAGAGAGAGAGAGGGGGGGGGGAGCTGGGGAAAGGGGGAGGAAGGGAAGAGAGTAAGAGGGTTGGTGGGTTGGAGAGAGAGGGTGGGGGAGAGGGAGGGAGGGAGGAGAGAGAGAGAGAGAGAGAGAGAGAGAGAGAGAGAGAGAGAGAGAGAGAGAGAGAGAGAGAGAGAGAGAGAGAGAGAGAGAGAGAGAGAGACTATGTCTAGACTAAGCCTGGTCAAAAGACCAGTATCCATAAGAACAATGAAAATACAGCCAGAGAGAGCCATGAGAATCAGCGACAGACCCTGGACGCCTAAGAATCTACTCCACTCTACTCATGGTGACCGTGAGCGTTCTGCACAGACGCACACACGCAGACTGTGTGTGCCACTCAAACTTTAACCACAACGGCGTGTTATTTTAACCCCAATTTATCTCAAAAGTAAACTCAGACGATTCCAACTGTCTGTTCCGCTCTCCCTTGGCTGGAAACCAGTATATATAGCAAAGCGCAACCTAGGATCCTCTGACGAGCGTTACCTTATCTCACCGATCAAGATAACCCGGTGTTGTAGAATATTTCGGAACCAGGATAAATCGGAACCGGTTCCCAAAAATCCTAGGATATTTCGGAACCATTTCCATTTATCCCGCACCTGGCGGCAGGATATTTCGGAACCACCAGGATATTTCGGAACCACCTTCTAGATCTATGCTTTCGTATGATTTTCTGAGTTTCTAGAAGGCTTCAAATCAGAGTTTACACTTTGTACACTTTTTATTTGTAATTCAAAACTCACGCGCTGGAGTACAGTGAGTTGTAACTCAGTGAATTTTGACACGGAATCATGCAGACAGAATATTAGTGAAGCCATGTGGGCCTTCTGTGCGTGAATGCATCATAAACAAAGAGATAAACAGGTAGGTGAGAAGAGATTTATTGCACTACCTCATCAAAGTGTGAGAAACTCATCAAAATCTGTTTAGAAAAAGTCGTAAAGTCACAAATGTATATATCGGCTAATGACCTTCTAGACGGTTCCGGAATATCCTGATGGTTCCTAAATATCCTGCCACTAGAGTCAGGATTAATCGGAACGGTTCTGAAAAATCCTGCCACCAGGGCCAGGATAAATCGGAATGGTTCCCATTCGTCTGGTTCCGAAATATCCTGCGACACTGGGGCTAGGGGATAAATCGAGTGTTAAAAAGATAAATCGCCGTTCTGGATACAGGCTACGCGTGCCAGGCGTGGACTTGTATCGCGCGAAATTGCACATTTACGAATACGCAAAAGCTGCATTTTTCCAGTGTATTTTTTCAGAGGCATGCGTAATTTTCATAGTTTATTTTTTCTCGCGTATTAATACGCAAAATTTGTACGGGTACCCAGGTCTGTGAAACCTTGGCTTACTCCAGTATGCTCCCTCATTAGCTGGAACCCTGGCTAACTCCAGTATGCTCCCTCATTAGCTGGAACCTTGGCTAACTCCAGTATGCTCCCTCATTAGCTGGAACCTTGGCTTACTCCAGTATGCTCCCTCATTAGCTGGAACCCTGGCTAACTCCAGTATGCTCCCTCATTAGCTGGAACCTTGGCTTACTCCAGTATGCTCCCTCATTAGCTGGAACCTTGGCTTACTCCAGTATGCTCCCTCATTAGCTGGAACCTTGGCTTACTCCAGTATGCTCTCTCATCAGCTGGAACCCTGGCTCTCTCCAGTATGCTCCCTCATCAGCTGGGACTCTGGCCCAGGCTCCAGTATGCTCCCTCAGCTGGAACCCTGGCTGGCTCCAGTATGCTCTCTCATCAGCTGGAACCCTGGCTGGCTCCAGTATGCTCTCTCATCAGCTGGAACCCTGGCTAACTCCAGTATGCTCTCTCATCAGCTGGAACCCTGGCTTGCTCCAGCATGCTCCCTCATCAGTAGGAACCCTGGGTAACTTCACTATGTTCCCTCATCAGCAGGAACCCTGGCTAACTCCAGTATCCTCCTTCATCAGCGGGAACCCTGGCTAACTCCAGTATGCTCTCTCACCAGCTGGAACCATGGCTGGCTCCAGTATGCTCCCTCATCAGCTGAGACCCTGGCTGGCTCCAGTATGCTCCCTCATCAGCTGAGACCCTGGCTGGCTCCAGTATGCTCCCTCATCAGCTGAGACCCTGGCTGGCTCCAGTATGCTCCCTCACCAGCTGGAACCCTGGCTGGCTCCAGTAACTCAGCCTGAGGGCAGACCCAAGCAGCCAAGGAGGCTATCAGGGAGCTTTGGGACGGGGTCAGATAAAGGTCGAGGGGAGGTTTTTCATAGCAACTTATCACCCATGTGTGGGTTTCAAACCACTTTACACTTTACCCCCTGATCACTGGGCTGTTTAATTTGTCCTTCACTGGCACTTGACAACAAACATGATGATGACAGACAGATAATATGCACACACTCAGGTGACAGCACCAACTCAGTATTCCAACCCAATGCTGGCACACAGCCGCATACTAGGGATAATTGCATACTAGGGTTAATTGCGCTACATACATGTTTTACCACCACTGCCCTACCAGGTAGGTAGTTATACTCCTCTGTTTGGGAGAAGCAATGCGAGTCAAGCATCTTGCACAGCTTCGAATGCAGGACCCATGAACTGCAAGCCACTGCAGATCAAGTTTACTAACCACTCAGCCAAAGAGTCCCACAGAGATCCACCCTTGCTTGCAAACCCCCTTGCAGATCGAGTACACTAACCACTCAGCCAAAGAGTCCCACAGAGATCCACCCTTGCTTGCAAACCCCCTTGCAGATCAAGTACACTAACCACTCAGCCACAGAGCCCCACAGAGATCCACCCTTGCTTGCAAACCACCCTTGCAGATCGAGTACACTAACCACTCAGCCACAGAGCCCCACAGAGATCCACCCTTGCTTGCAAACCCCCTTGCAGATCGAGACCAATCCATTCACAATGACACACTGGTCGCCAAACCCGATGTCCAACCATCACTACACACTACTAATCAAGCAGAAAGTCTCCATTTACCTCACAGACCATTCCTTTTGTTCTGGCAGAAAAATCTTATGAAGTGTTGGATCTTGCAAGAAGCTATGAACACAATACGTGATTTCACCAAACCAATTTGTCGGCAATGCCCTGTCCATCTTCAATCATCTCTTCCTTGCATGACACTTATCTTTTGATGCTTCATCAACGTTCTTTCCTCCTTTTAGCAGTCCTATCCATTCTTTCCTCCTTTTACCGGTCTTACCATTTTTTCTTCTTTGCTCATCCTGCATTCAACAATTTTCTCTGTATGCATGTTGGTCATTTCAAGAATCTCACTGGTGAGTCTCTCTTTTCAATACATTCTCTTGTGCTCCTTTCTTCCCTCATTGTGAAAATTAATATTCTGTCTTTCTATTTTTTTTTAAAGAAGACCAAAACAAAAAGGAAATTGGTATTTGAAATGAATTTTACTGCTGACTCACAAATTCTACTTGTGTGTGTTTGTGCATTACATGTACATGTGTATATGTGCACATGTGAATGAATGTAATATGTCATGTGCATAAGTATGTGTATGTGAACACACTTGTAAAGAAGGTACAAGCTTGTATCTGGAGGTGAACCAAGACAAGTACACACTGCCCCTCACAGCAGACTGCAGCTCATGGAGCATCCCTCACTGGACCAGTCATTGAATTGATCATATCAGTCTGCTCAGGACTAATAAAGTCATAGCAAAATCATGCACATAGATCTATCTCCTTTTGTTTCCTCCTGGACGGTTGAAGCAGGCACTGCGCCCAGAATGGCAGGTTAAAATAATAGTAATTACAAGATAATATATTATTTCTATTAGACAACTTATCACCCAAACAAGAGGCTCTAAGCTGCTTTACTCTTTATCCCCTGGCCATTGGGCCACTTGACAAGAGACACAGTGACAGAGAGAAGCAAAGCAGGCAGTCAGACCTGTACTAGCATCTCCACTAACTGGTGAATGTTGCACATCCATGCAGCAAGGGTTAGTTTTGAAATGGCCTGCCATCCCAGCTCTCAGTTATACTCCTGGGTGGAGGTAGGAGGCCTGGTATCCGAGACTTCACTACTGGAGCACAACACCACAGTGCAACACCAGCAGTGATCCCAGCGGCCGATTTCCAGTGCCCCCGGTTCCCGAGACTGCACCTCCAGATTGAGGTTGCAGAGCCACCTCTGAGTTCATAGATGAATTGCAGCAATAAAAGAGTCTTCTTCAAACCCAAAGGACAACCTCCGGAGAATGTAAATGCAAGATAAATGGCTTGCTTGAGGATCCAACTGGAGAATCCGTGATGGTTTAAATGCTACTTCCACCAGCCACACAAGTGACTGCAGGCAAGCTATCTAGCAACTAGACAAGAACCGACAGGTCCACAACACTCTGCCAGAGTACAGAAACAGTCACAATGTTTAGCAAGTCATGAACAACAAAGCCAGAGGTCGCAGCAGTGCAACAAGGCAAGAATCATCTGAAGACATCATGTTTTGGCCATCACAAGCACACCAACCAGGAAGAAGACTAGCCTACCCCATACCCAACACAGATACTGGTATGCCCACTACCCACACCCCGAACAATGAATGAATGGAGTTTTCCAGCCTACCATCATTTGGAGTATTATTTAAAGCTGATGGCTATAAAATAACTGATGCTGGTTAAAGATAGAGAGTAAGTCAAGAATTGATTTCCCTGCGATTTCAGCTTGTACAAATTGCATAGGGTGACATGGAGTGATTCACTATCTACACATTGAGCAGAGAGATAGGGGAGGGGTGGGGGCGGGGGTGTGGGTGAGGTGGGAGAATTCTTACGCCCAGTGGGGAACCCCTACTTTGAAGGCCATCATGTTTGCACAAAGGATCCACACTATCTTCACAGGTTTGGTTCTAATAACTTCTTGCATCATTCCAAACCTCTGTATTGTTCATTACTTTCATAGCAATTCTTCATATTTTACACAAATGGAAGGGAAGGGAAGTTACATTATATACTGTTACTTTTCCTTTGACATATCAGAGATGTTGAACCAACGCTAACACAGTCACACAGAGGGGTAGGTGCATCATAGAAGTTCACCAAGTGTATTCATTCACGCACAGGCAGAATAATTCACAAAGACAGGATTATGACACAGGGTTGCAGCAGGTAAGGAGCGGTAATAAAGCGAGATTTCTCCCTTCACAGGGAGAGAACCACCACAGTGCACTTCGTACATCTTTCCTTACAAAGTTTTGACTCAAGCTATTCTGACTTGTCTTTTGATTAACCGGCATTCTCTATCCATTCATGGAACCACATTACAAACAGGTGGTAAAGTGCTCTGACACAGGACCAGTTTGAAACAGCTGCAGTGTACAAAAAAGTGACAAGACTGGATTACAATTTTTTCAATCTCTACAATGTATGCATGTTCTGACTACACCACTGGTGTGTATGAATTGTTATATGGTCTTGTACTGGAGCTTCAATGAGAGTTTATGTGAAAATGTTGTTCAACTTCAAGCATCATATTTGTGGCTATTGTTAGTTTTGGCTCTGTTCCTCAGTAAATGATCACATGTATGAAAACTAGGTAATACTGAACTGTAAGTACTCTTTTTCCCAAGTATGATCCATGGCACACATCCGTCCTTGAAAAAGAGAAACTGAACAACAGCAGAATAATAAATCCACACTTGTGAAATTCTTGGCATGTCAATTATAGAAGTTCACAGTTTCCACCATGCCTTCTTCTCATCCCAGTGTCTGTTTGATATGCTCAGGTAATCCTGGCTTCAAAGTAAGCTTATTAACCCTGTTACTGTCAGGCCCAGTTCACGGTTTATGTGACAAGTTTTCTCAGCAAACAGAGGGCAGATCATCCATGGTACAATAACCTTTAGGTACATTCACAACTTGTGAAATTCCTGCTACACTCATAAATATGAGACACAATGTAGGTACTGGCAGGTCAGAAATAGATTTTTTAGTTAGTACATTAAAAATAGTCAATAATTGAAGAGGACAAAAATACAAACACAACACAAAAAACAGTTTGTTTCTATCTTTAATAGAACCAGAGATATGCCTTGTTAAATACGGTAAACATTCAGACGTTTTATGTCATTTTTGTCAAATTTCACGATAGGCTGATTTTGAGAAGCTGTATAATGCTACCTGTTCCATAGAAGCAGCTCAAATTAACAGAATGTGTTGTACTATATATGTACATTAACCCTATTTTTTTTCAGGCTATGAAGCCTGCAAGTTTCTTTACAGATATGACTTTAAAGTAGGTATTTGAGCGAATTTGCATCGCGTCCGACAGATAAATTATGTATGTCGACTTCAATTGGCTGTAGAATGTACAATTACTGTCCGATTTTCAAAATGTAAAGTGTTCTGTGGTTGTTTTTACAATGCCTTATAACTGACATGCAACATCACACCATTCTCATCACAAAAAAATTCACCCCCCCCCCCCAACCCCCCTGCCCCCGCCAGTTGCAGATAAGTTCCAACCTTGGTAAGTTGGTAAGTTTCCAAAAGTTTAAGCAGTAAAGTACAGCAGCCTGAAAGCTCTGTACTTGTGTTCCAGGCTGTTGTGAATCCTGCTGTTGTAAGACGGTCTCCAATGGCATCAATATCTACCTTCATACACAGAAATGTGTCAAGAGATTCAAGAGTCTGATTGTTTAGTTCTCTTACAGCCTTTTCTGTCAATGTGCGCAGTCTGTCTTTGGGGACATCATTGTTTCTGGTGACTTTTTGCACAACTGCCTCTACATCAGGCCATGATTTCCCACCCTCTTCCTTCAGGAGAAAAACTTGCAATACCAGTTCGTTTTGCAATGATCGGTAAACATCCTTGCGTCTTCCACGTCCTGATGCGAAGAAAGCTTGTCTCAGTTCATCAAATTCAGGAGAAGCATCTGTAGAAATTGTCAAATGAAAAGAATGAGCAAATACCATAATTTATTCGAAGAGGAAAAACTATTACTTTTATGTGACACGACAGCATCTTGAAGCACATTTTCCAACATTGGCACTAGACTCGCTGCAATATTCGGCGAGTTACCTCCCTTGCAAAATTCGTTTATCAAAGTTGGCGAGCGCATATCTAATCAAAAACAAACCATCGAACGTAACAATTAAATACACAGCAATATGAACTACTTATTGACAAATATCACAAGTTATGGTAAGTATATTTATCGATTAAAAGATGCAGTTAACGTTTTCATCGGGCCTGTCGCCATAGGTTAGTCAATGTCGACATCGCAGTTCGCCTCACTCGCCCTCAGTGCACCGATTACCTAAAATCACTATGTTTGCAGCGAACCTTTGCTCCTACAGCTTACTAGTAACCTTATAACAACATTTACCGCAAAAAGGCATTTTCATATCGTTGAATACTTACCAAATTTACTTCTAAGCTGACTCAAAGTAATTGAAGTCGAAGCAGCGGAGCTCGTCGCCATTTTCACGCAGATTGAGGTGAAAGACCAATGGGAGGGCTTGTTTCAAACCAAAAGCGCCGCTTCCCTATTGACGTCATGGGAATTACTCTCAAACCATCGGAAAGAGCGAAAATCAACGTTTTCAAAAAGTATAGCGTTTATATGGTTATTTCTTCGTTTTCTTGCTGAAAATTAAGCTTGAAATTTTTATTTTGCGATTTGGATGATTTATTTTTTATTAATTTAGACATATTTGGTATCAGTATAAAGGTAATTATGTACTCTCGCTTCTTGTGCTATTTTTAGCTTAACACATTGAATAGGGAGGAGGCGTCAGCGAAGAGAACGCGCGCGGTGTTTTCCGTCCGATCGGCCGCGCGAGTCTTGGTGCGAAAAATGTGTCAACACATGCTTATTTTAATAAATTGTCAAAAATCAACCATTCATCACACAGCAAAGTCATTTGCATCATTGGAAAGAATGAAACCTGTTCTTTATTATGGTATGCATCAAGTGCCAATACATGCACAAAGGCAATTTTAATGGTTGCATGAATACAACTG
>JAWQFJ010026587.1:0-18050 GCA_034096865.1 Theodoxus fluviatilis | reverse complement strand
TCGAATGGCCTCCGCCTTCGAAACCAAGTGAGTTGGCTGCTGTCAACCTTTTGCTCGGCCTCTGGGCCAAATATCCACCAGTACCATTATCACCGTAGTCGTCCTTTCACTGAATCTTAATGTGATAATAATGAACTATTGATTCAGAGAGTATATTGAAATTTTCATCCAGCCGTCCTATTTGTTATCATCGTTATCATTGTTATAAGCACCCTTCGGATCCGTCGAACTTTTTCTGTTACGTTCATTAACTCCTCTACCGTAGAACACTCTTTTCCACTCGGTATCGTAGACTTCAGTGTATATACATGTACATGTATTGTCAAGTGATCTGCAATCAACATTCGTTGTTTCCTTGTTGTCTATCTCTGAAGGTCAGTCATGCATATTGGTGGGCGCTACGAAAACCAGACAGCCGTCAGCGGCGAGGAATTGAACAGGCATGTCTGCTTTTACATCTTTAACCGAGTGATTATTTTGTTGTATGTTTGATTAATTAAGTGCAGAGAGAGAGAGAGAGAGAGAGAGTGAGAGAGAGAGAGACAGAGAGAGACAGAGACAGAGAGAGACAGAGACAGAGAGAGACAGAGACAGAGACAGAGAGAGACAGAGAGAGAGACAGAGAGAGACAGAGAGAGAGACAGAGAGAGAGCAGGCAGTCAAATGCAGGCAAACAGAGACACAGAAAGACGGAGATGGGGATAGGGAGGGGGGGGGGGGGGGGGGGGATGCTATGTGACCGAGTGGTAAACGCTCTTTACCTGTGGTCGCTAACGACTCCTGGGTGCGGCGTTCGAAGCTGCGCGAATCCCGAAGTTGCATCTTTGAGCAAGATGCTTTACTCACATTGCTACTTCCCACCCAGGAGTGAAATCGGGGACGCGAGAGGGCAGTGATGGCAACCTGCAGTGCGATTAACCCTTGTATGCGACCGCGAGTCAGCGTGGGTTGGAATTCTTCCCAGGGAGTGGAGTTAGTGCCGGTACCTGACTGGGGGCGTCTTTCTTATTTCTGTCGCCGTGTTTGTTGCCAGATGCCAATGAAGACTTCATTGAGCGGCCCAGGGATCAGGGGGTAAAGTGAAAAGCGGTTTGAGACACGGACATGGTTGATTAATATCTATCTAACACCACACATTTACCTTAATCTTTTTTTTTAATGGGGTGGGGATGGGTGAGGGGGAGGAGGATGCGGGCGGGAGGGAGAGATTGGAATGGTGATAGCGACAGGTAGTGAGAGCAAGACAAAAAGTCTGAGGATATGGAATGACATATATATGGGATGCGATCTGGGAATAGAGTAATACTTTTTTTTACAAGATTCTGCGAACACATTAACACCTGAAGAAGTTTAAGCCTGTTATAAATGGATTGTATGAGTGAACTGAGTGATGTGCAACTTGTCCCTTTGTTTAATATTTCCATATTTCATTTTCCCTAACGGTTCTTCAGATTCTGGTCACTACGTCCTAGCCAATGCGTGTGTTCATTTGTTACAGATTTTCCTTAATATTTTAACGTCTCTGAATGCTTAATCACCTAGAGGTAGAAAACTGATTTCAATTGGTTTCATTGATATTTTTTTAAGCTGGTCAATCAGCCATAAATGATAAGTTTGTTTCTAGAACTGCTCCTCATTAAAGCATGCGAGGTGTTGAGGATATTTTTTTTGTCACATTTTTTCGAGTAACTATCACAGTAAACGCGACATTTCGCTCGTTAGTAACGTCATTATACATTGAACATGTGGACACGTATACACTAAATCAGAAGTGACTACTTAACAGCATTTTCAGCACCACGCAGGCAGAGATTCCCAGTCTCATCATTATTCTGTATTTGCACTGTAGACGTCGAGACATTTGCCGTTTCTCTGTAGGCTGGTTTACAACAGCTGGGAGGCTGTCAGGGGACTGTTCGAACGCTACCGCTCAACGGAAGCTCCGGCCGTGGCCTCTGGCATGTCACCCCACGTCATCGCCCTCATCGTCATCGCTGTCGTCACTTTCATCGTGGCCACCACCACCATCGCCGTCATCTGCAGGAAGTACGAGAAGTGAGTATCAATGTTTGCGACTTTGTCCGCAAAGTGCACTGTGTGACACGTTTTCGCGTACAAAGCTTTGGTCTATTATGTTGTCACAATTATCCTCACGGTTTTCATTATTTTTGCCCTTGTCTGTTGTTCGCCTTGGATATTTCTAACAAATCTAGCGTACAACCAAGGCTGCCTGATAACCATCTCATCACCTGGAATGCTGTGGTCTTCTTGCTTTCGGGGCATGCTCCGGTAGCACTGGCAGAGTCTGCCCCAAGCAGCATCTTCTGCTACCGGGGGTAGTCGTTCAGGATGGGTCAAGTCCCCACATATAGGTCTGCTGGGCCAGCGCGTGCGTCCTCCATACCCACATGGTGGCAGCTTCAGCAGCACTCTGCGAGCCCGCACCAGCGTGACTCAGGTATCTGGGATGCGCTTAGAGGTCTCGTAGGGAGCCCACTGTCGATCGCCCCACAGAGCCGCCACAGCCTACTTCACTGGTAGGACCCGGCATGTCCATCTTGCCATGCACCGACTGCCTGGCTAATCAAATACGATGTTCTCTTCCTTTTGTGTGACTCAGCTGTTTGAAAAGCTTCGGTTTATTACGTTGTCGTGAAGGACATCTAGGTTATTCATTGTCTGTATATCTTTCTTTCGTCATAGATATTTCAGTGTTGGATATCTGCACTTAGTTGATCAAAGATGCATGTGCTTAAACTTTACACTTTGAGATGAATGTTTATTTTAAGCATCGTGAAAAAGTTCCCAGCAGTATCCATTCTCAAGTGAATTGGTAATTTCTAATAAACAAGACGATATTGAATGATAAGCAAATTATTGGAAGAATACTTGTTAAAGTTGTCTCGTATTAGCTTTACACTGAAAACTACTACCTGCTTGAGAGTTTGAGCCAAGCAATACACAACTATAGAATTATCTTGAATGCTTTAATAACGATAATTTTCAAATGGAAAAAACTAAATTTGTGGCATGCTATAAAACGAATCAGTAAATGTTACCTTTGAATATAACCCCTGACACATTTTTTTGCAAATGACAGACTTACTGCACTGTGCATTTCGTATCACATACTCCTATATTCCATTGGTTTTCAGGGTGTGGAAATTCCACAAAAGAAGTTTTACCTTAGAGCCCTGAGGGGAAGTGCTAGATCTCAGAGGTGGCATAAGCTCTGCTGTTGAATACAACCACCGCTTCACTCTATAGCAAACCACAGTCATTAAGACATTCCACAAAGGCAAAATCTAATGAACTTTACTCTTAGACGAAGAGAGCGCAGCATCAGAGCTTCTCAGTACGTTATTACCGCCACGCTGAGATTCAGCACTTCCCCATGACTCCGGCAGGCTGCAGAAGCAACACCAACTGTACACGCACCTGTCGAGGGACATCTCCATGTACGCGGGCCTCACCACCGTGCACACGGAGGACGAGGGGTCCCAGGTCTCCAAGACGGGCTCCCTGTCGCGCCCCCTGGTGGACCCTGACCGCCACAGCCAGCAGAACGGTCACGTGATGGGCTTCGTCAACAGAGGCTTCCAGGTGCCCGGATGTTGCTGTCAGAGTGCCGGAGTAGAGCAAAGGGAGGGAAAGCACGTGTCTTGGTCAGCCCTGAAGAGATGAAGAGAGGCTGGAATTGTGGAAGAATTGGTGGTCAAATAAAGGAGAATGCTGGGAAAAGGGGGGTGGGTGGGAGGGGGGCAGGAGGAGAAGATGAAAGACCAAAAGGAGGAAGAGGCAGATATGGAGGAGGAAGTAAAGAAGGACAGCGGCGACGATGACGACGGCGAAGAAAAAAAAGAATATATGTATATATATTATATATATAGTATATATAGTATATATATATATATATATATATATAGTATATATATATATATATATATATATATATATATATATATTGTGTGTGTGTGTGTGGGTGTGTGTGTGTGAATATATATATATATACAGTGAGAGTCTGCAGGGAGTGAGGTGGGATGGGACCAGTGACAGTCTGCAGGGAGTGAGGTGGGATGGGACCAGTGACAGTCTGCAGATGAACTGGAGGACGATTTGGATTGGTCGCTAAAATGTCGAAAACACGTTTTTGACGTGAAACGATACAAAATGGATCGTGCAGAGAAAGTAGAAGAAATGAGGTGTGAATGAAAGAGAAGGTTAAGAGGAGGTCCGGAGCAAATTTTGCCAACTGAATGTCCATGTAGGAATTTACCAATTTGTCTTTTTAAATAATTATAACTACAGGCTTTTGTTGATACAGTCTTTCAGCTGGAAAAGAACATGGCTTATACTTCTCACACAAAGAAACAAATAGTTTTGGTCCCAAAATGTTTTATTTCTCTCTCTCTCTCTCTCTCTCTCTCTCTCTATATATATATATATATATATATATATATATATATATATATATATATATCACACACACACAAACACACACACACACACACAAACACACACACACACACACACACACTCACACACACACACACACACACACATACACACATTCAACAAAAAATGACTAATTCACGCAAAAATACTGATGGTTTTGACAAACGATTACAGAGTTGTTGCAAAAGTTATATTTATTTTTTTAACCGTTCAGCAAAAATATAAATGTTTTCGGACAAAAGATAAATGGTTGCAAAAAAAAGAGAACAAAAGTGAAAACAAATGTGACCAAAAAGTAAAATACAATTTTACAAAATGAAAGTTTTAAACAAAAATTCAAACGGGACAGCGTGATTTGGAATGCGCAGAGTTCAATCAGTGGTCAGACTACTGTCTGACAAGTGCTGGCTTCGCCATCTGTGGCCTGCCTCGCTTCCGCTTTTGCCCCTGTGGCACCGTTATGGCGAGAGCTGGAATCTCGGCGGCTTTGAGGCGAATCTCCATCCCTAGGAAGTGTTTGCAAATGTTTCTTCTCGAAGAGGTCTCAGTGGTTGCAGCTGAAGCTGTTGTTTTCTCCGATCTGTATCTTCCAAACAGTCTTCCCACTTGACGCGTAGTCGATAAAGTCAGCCCAAGATGCTGAAGCAAACTGCCCCTCCTGCTCTGTGATGGCAGTCTTGAGATCCTTGTCCAGGACTGAAGAAGCTAGAAAGGTGGTGTTCCTAGACATCAGTGACTCCGTTTCTGAATCGGAAGTGTCAATATCATTTACCAAAGATTCTATTACTTCAAACTCCGAGGCCCTTTTGAAGACTTGAGTCCGGTTAGTCCATTAACACCAAACGGTTCTGAATACAGCTGTCCTTTGACCATCCTGTAACCACTTAATAAAATCTGAACACTGTTGAATACTGGGTGATAATCATGTGATCATAACTCAGAAGAAAACATTTACTAAACCCTACATTAACACTCATGTTACATATACTTGCTTTGTTTTGATCAAATCATCGTTTCTTTTTATAGAATCAATCATTCTTTTGCTGAATAGTTATCTATTTGTTAGAAATACTTAGTTTTTGTTCGTGTATTCTTTTCGTTGGTCGAAATAATTTGGGAGGGGTCAATGAATAGTCTTTTTTTGATCAATTTCGTCTTTGTCACAAACACTCATTCATTTGGAACATGCACTTCTCTTTTTGTGCTGGAACCACATTTTCTCGAGCGTTTAATGGCAGCCAAAGAAAACTTATGACAGATAAACGGTACAAGAAGTCCTGTGAACTGTCATAGGCTAAATAGTATAAGGCCATATTTAATTTTGAGTTTACATGTAAGAAAATTTATGAAAACGTTTGTTACATATCAAGCATAGCTATCATGGTATCTGCGCATTTTTGACACACAGAACTGTGTATCTAAGAAGGTATATATATATATATATATATATATATATATATATATATATATATATATATATATATAAGTCCTTCCATGAGGTTGAAAAGTGCATTTCATTTGAGAGATGTCACACGCCATGACTTCCCCTTTTGCAGCCGGAGGACGGACACACCGACCTGAAGGTGGTATCCAGCGAAATGCCCAACGGTCACGTGACCACGGTGCAGGTGGAAATCCAGGAGAGTCCCCGGGAGCCGCCGACTGATTCCGGAAACGTGACCCCGCATTCGGGGTCCTTGACCTCTGACCCTGACAGCGGAGAACAGGATCTGGGCCAAAACGAGGACGACGTAGACCCCATAGCCAGTGACAATTCTCCCTCTAACGTGTTCGATGCCCAAGACGATAGTGAAGGAGTTGCTTCCCTTGATCCCGAGAGGGTTGCTTCCCTTGCCCCAGACTACGCGGCCAGATGGGACGAGGACGATGGGGTGCAAGGAGCTGATGCAGTTCAGAGTGGGGAGGGAGAGGGAGAGGCCCGCGCCACCTCGCAAGCCGACGCCTCCCCCAGCATCGGAGGACGCATGCGCACCGTGTCTGTCGACGAACTTCCCCCGCCTCCTCCGCCTCTCCAAGACGATCTAAACGATGACGACGACGACGACGATACTGAGGTGACCAATTCAAAGTTTGCATTCCGACCCCCCACCCCTCCGATGCTGCCCCCTCCGCCTACCTTCGCTTCTGGCGAGGCTGAGGCCGGAAGTGTGCCACCGGAAGAGCCAGACCCCGACTACAAGCACGTCCGCTTCAGCGATGCCGTCGTCGAGCATGGTGACGACGTCAGCACAGCCGATGACGTCGACAGCACGGCCGATGACGCCCATTCCAGCAAACGAGGCAGACGATCGCCACCTCTGCCCTCGCTCTTTGTAGATTCTGACGACGACGACGTCGATGGTGGCGACAGAGGATCTACGGAGGTCACCCAGGCCGTGGTGGAGATTAACTCTCCTGCGGACGCTTTCTTCGCCTCAGACGACGACATCGCCAAGTTCAGCTTCTCTCTGGAGGACGAAGTCACGCAGTTCTAGTGTTTTCATCTGCAGTTGTCGCAGAACAGACCAATGGCGGCATTAACTTACGTGTGCCTTTCGTACTGTCTCAGTCAGGAATGATCAAGACAGCGAATTAACGTGAACTATTTTTTCTCCTGGTGCGTACGAAGTGGTACATCCAATGATGCGCAGGATGTTGATTTATCTGTGAATGAAATATTGTGTCATGTCAAGGCAATTACTTAGTGGACTTAGTCACGACACTTGGTCGATTTTGAAGCACAGAAGGCCTTCAATCGGTGACTAAAATGCAGCTTTGAATATTTTATTGGAACCTGATTCAAATATGAAACTGCATGCTGGGATGGAATGCTTTCGTTGTCAAACTACTCCTTGGGCGTTGAGCAATTATCTGGACGTTACTAGATATTCCATGGATGTTAAACCATTCCTTGGATGCTGTGTCCATGCCTTCTCGAAAAGTGTTCTTCTTGGTACATGTCAGAACCTCTGGCAGCTGCGGGTTTACCAAGCCTGACTTGAATCATTTGGGAAAAATCGCGTCAATAATTTGTGCGTGCATGCTCAGCTTGCTGTCAGAGGTCATAAACTCTGTTGTCACAACCTACACCTTCAGCGCATTCCCCTCTACTCCGCCTGTGGCTATCGATGACCGCATGGTGCCTGTCGTCCACAGAAACAGCCCCGGAACTCGGCTCTGAATTTGCTTCGGGCCTTTATGGAAGTGTCTGAAATTGAGAGCTTCGTGACGGTGTTGACTGGAGTGGCATGATTCTGTCGTGGAATGATTTTTTAATTCTTTATTTTTTGTGGCTTCATCGCCACGCAAGGCATAACATTTAGCGTCTTGATGACATCCCATCCAAAATGACGCAATGCACTGATGACAAGTTCACGCCAGCCAAGACTATGAGTCAAGCAACGAACTGAAGAGAATGAGACTGTTCCTGTGATTGAGGACTGACTGATGATTGTACATCGAGACGTTCCAGCAACTCTTACGATTTTCTTCACAAGACTCCTCGTTGGAAGATATCAGGCAGGAAACGGGTTTGAGGTCCCTCTCCATGTGATAGGATACGGACAGGAGCGGCACAGTTCTAGCGTTCACAGCGTACAATGGGACATGAGGATGAAACTGTTGGAAAATTCAGTGGATTTGATCCCACAGATCAATACGACATACTTGAACAGGTGCACGTTCTTTTGCGAATGATTATATATCTTGTGATGTATCGTCGAGAAATACTTCGTAGATGGTGAGGACGCTGCGAGTGTAATTTTGGCTTTGCTGTCGTGCATGAATATGGGGAGAAAAAAAGTCACGGAATAATGGACTGGTTTCCATTTATTCACGGTCGTGCTGGTGGGGTGGCAATACAAAGTCACGTTTTGCTGTACTTATTGAAATGTTATTGCTAGTGTCACTACATACTAGTCAGAGTTGGCCTTTACATAACCTCGTGTGATTCGATGATGTTCACCGTAACTATTTGGAGAAAGGAAGACTTGCAGAGTTAAAATGCGTGGCTGTGGGGTGACACACTTTTTGGGGCAGAATGTATATATTTTGTGTATATATATATACAAAGTTTGTGTTCTTGGACAAAGAATTAAATTGGGGCCGTTGTAATGTGATGGTTAATATGTCACGGATAATAAATTTAGGGTGATGCCACATTTATCCAATGTAGCGAAAAGAGTAATGTTTTAATCAAACGTGCACTTTTCACACAGATACACGTACAACATTCACGCGATTCACGCATGAAAACAGGCTCACGTTCGCACTGATACATGCATGCGCACACGCAGAAAAGTTCGTGCACACTTATTCATGCGTACATACAAAAACGTGGATGCTTGAATGCTATATCCCCAGTTAAGTTGAGATGACAATCATAAACAAAGTCGTAACCTTCGCGTGCATTCGTGTATATAAATCGGCGGCAACCGTCCTTGTACCTGACCTTCTATACAACTTTTATTAATGCACCAGAGACACTAAAGTGCATGTGATAGCAGGAAAGTTTTCGGGGCTGCGCTTTCGTTTTGCATCGTTAGTAAGCTCACTGCTTGAAATAGCAACCGTACAGTACCCTTTTTTCCTATGAATCCATTATTTTGCGTTACATGTCAGACTTTCTTTGCAAAAATCAAATACACTACGTTTATGGATATAGCATTATATCTGCTGCGAAAGACGCAAGCGGGAAGGTGCATGTTCGTACGCAACCCGGAGGTTGCAGTGCTATTTAGTATGCAATAAGACATTCGGGTAGTCTATTCACGTTGTATGTGCTACGTTGTGGAAACAGATAATGAACAACGGAACAGCCACAGGCAAAGGAGATGGAGAGTTCTCCAAAGGCACAGGATTCAGCTGCAGTTTTATGAGTGCATGAACCTTGTGCATCAATATGTGAAACTCCGACCACCCCCAAGGCTAACACAGACTAGTCAGTCAGTAGTGGCAATATTCTGCTGTCAAATCTAATACAAACAACCAGTTAACAGTTGACTATCGTCTGGAATCAAATGAAAGGATAAAGCGTATTGTTTTTCATCCACTGGTCATTGACAGCATTGTGACAGAAAGGCAGCTTAAAAATGATAAACAAAGACCCGAGGTACTTGAAATTTTTCACAAGAGCGATGAGGATGACTGCGAATATACATTTTTCAGATGCAAGGTATCCATTATCTTAACGGCAAAACCCACCACCACCACCACCATGATCACAGCCACAACCACAGCAAAAAATCAGGAAGGCTTGTATACAAATGATATATAAGTTCAGTATTTTCCCATGAGCACACTGCAGGGCTACTCACAAAGCAATAACGTTTCTAGTGTCTGTAATGCCGGTGCTGAAATCAACAATCACAACTGACTGGCAGCGGCCTGGATTGGCAACTGGCACCAGGAAAAATTTGCCATACACGCGTATAACAGAGATAGCACTGTAGTTTCATCGTGAAAAGTTCAACTTTGCCTCTGTCCTCCAGTGCTGGGTTACTGGGATGTGCACTTCACTGGTCTGCAATCAGTATTTTAATGGTTATTTGTAACCCCGTGTCTTCCCTTTACCCAGTGCTCTGATCGCACCTAAAACTGTTACCTTGTTGCGTTTCTAGTGTTCAGTCATTGCTAAGGTTGGAAAGCAAGGAGTCCAGTGGGTACTGTGTTCATTGGCTTGAAAGTCACTGCGAAGAAAATGTATGGATGGCATCAAAGTACTGCCTAAGTTTACTCAAGAAAATCATTTGTGTAATCTGTACAATTATTTCAACTTGCCGGTTTTACTCTTATAAGATTCCAAGGACCTATGAGTCTCTGGTTCGCGGATCACACTGATGATGAAGAGCGCTTGATTTTTTTAAATTTTCGATATACATGTATTACTGAGATTGTATATTTGTTATGATTGATATGTTAGCGACTGTGAAAATTCATTGTAAATGTGTGATTGCAATTCATCTACGTCTGCACGTTCGACTGTAAGTGCCTGATAATCAAGTCCAGAAAAACGTTGTCGACCTATACATATTTTCTACGATCAACTGGTTATCATGTATATTTCTGTACTGTGTTTTCATGTCAGTACATACGTTGCAGACAAGGAATGACAATAAAACCAGACGTTTTGTTATCACATTTGTCATATTCTTTTAGTTCTGACTGCCTTTACTCCCGTCACGTTCATTAAGAAAACTGCCTTGTCTCACAGATTTATTTTTTTCTAAACTTGTGTGAAGGATGAATAAATAAACAAACAATAAGATTTGCTTAAATGAAAATGTTTAACGAATCCAGAGAGAGAGAGAGATTATACGAATACAGACTGAAATAAATACAAAGGCTGAAAACCGCATTCATTCGCAGTAGTGGAAAGGTACGATCACCAACTGATAGAAATGAGTAAACCATTTACACCCACACTCCAGAGCGTTGACAGTAAACCAGTCAGTCCAGGAGCGCTCAACGCAAAGACGACAACTAGCAGAGCAGCAACTGGAAAACAAGTAGCCTACGCCAATGACAAGCCTAACAGTTGGTAGCTGAGCACAAAGAGATGTTTTGGTGAAAAGTATATTGAATGTCTGTATTAATCCTGATGGGTCAGTTAATGTTTCAAGAGACCTTTTTTGATTGGTATCTCTGAAAGTAGCATCTAAATAAGATTATGTTTAAGCACTGTATGATCACACACAGTTCATTTGACTATATGTTGCAAAATAAACGAACACAATTGATACTTTACAATTTAAATACGGGACATTGAAAGACGTGTATTCGAAACAATATGCATCTCCCAGAGTAACAGTTATGCCACCGTGCTCACAGAAACACACACAAATCTATATTTACAGGTTCCAGAGAAGTTTTTTTTTCAAACGGCAGATTTCAGCATTCCAACTGACCATAAACACAAAATATTCAGGTAGTGTCTGCAAAAGTGAATAAAACTGAAGTCTCTAGCATATACCAGCATCACCAACGCCGTAAATGTGATTCGCAAAGTTTAGCTATATGTTTGGTTTCCATGTCGTGAGGTACTGAAACAACAAGTCCAGCAAAGGGTATGTTTCTAAACCCAAGTTTATTTCTGGTTCAAAATATGTAACTAATACTCGATTAGCGTTGCACCAATGCAATACAAGAGGATGTGTCGTATTAATCAATTCCTCCCAGCGAATAGAGCCTTTTCTATAACCTTTTCCCAGAAAACAATCACGACATCGACTCCAGACTCAAAACTCTACATTGATTAAGTAACTGCTCAACAAGGTGGTAAAGGGCGCATGAAGTACTGAAGACACAAGCACACAAACCTGGCTTTCATCAAATACTTTGTGATTGTTTACACCATTTTAACATCAACTCCTTGTATTTCTGGACACAATATCGTCAAAATGCATTATGGGAGAATATTTTGGGGAAAATCGTTGTGTCTCAAAGGAAAATCTCTTTCACACACACGCGCACGCGCGCGCACGCACGCATACACGCACAACTGCATAATACCTAAATCTGGAAGGGGGAGAGGTGGAGCAGCAATACATCTGCAGGTCAAATGATTGCTGTAGAGCGAAATGGCGGGATTGTACTGTTAAGAGATTCATCAGAGTACACCACTGCAGAGAAAACTGGGTAAAGGAAATGTCAAAATACGTCAGAGCTGATTTAAATCAAATGGTGGTTTGATGTAAGTATGCGACTTTTAGTAGACGCTTCCACTGTCGTCAACAAATCGGCCTGAGTCCCAACAAATTCAAAATTGTAAAAGTTTGCTCATTGATATTACCTGGACGGGTTTTCCAGGACTATCGATATGCAATCCATAGCAAACCAAAAGGCATAGCCGGCTTTTTTTAAGGATCGCTATAAATCATAGCAACGGCGGATCAGTCAGATTTTGCAATAAATTCGTTTCCAATATCAGACGGTCTGCTTTATGGTCCCAATTTTGAAATTGCCTCCTGCATGATTATTGCGATCACTTTAAAGTAGATGATCATACTGGGAGGGGACGCTCTTTGGGTTGCATATCCAGTCTGCGAAACTCGCCTCTTGCTACAGGTCCTGAAATCTTCAGAAACGGCAGGCAGCATTTACTCCTGTCCACTGCAGTAACAAGAAGCTTGCATTGCGCAGTTCAAACATTATTTGCGTTAACGCTTCCTTTGCAGTTGTTGTACATGAACGCCAGGACATGGGGGGATGTGTGTGTTTGTGTGCGTCTATAAATGAACAATTATATCATGTGACACGTCCAAAGGTTAGAATAAAATGAACCTTGACAAATCCACGATGATGACAAATCTTCCCTCAAACAAAGAAATAGCAAGCACAAACGGTGTCAGTCCCCTCATCCATCGGCAAGATGCAACAAAGATTTGTTTCTCACATCGTAGACATGGCTGAAATGTACATCTGCTGTGAACTTTACAAATATACCTTCAACTTGTCTCCAAAGCTATTTTTAAAAAGGCAACTGCAAGATATAATGTCGCTCAGAATGCGTTCTTTAAAGAGTGATAATTTTCCAAAAATACATCTCTGCTATATTTGCACGCAAAATGTAGACGAGCCGTACCAGTCATATTGCAGTTGACAGCTCTTTACATTCAAGTCAAAGGGGTCCAAAGTCTTTCCACTATGTTAGTCCATATTCTAGTCATGCCATGGGGAACGAGTTGGTCGTTAACCAGACAATGTCACGACAGCTTACTCAAAGAAACTCGATTCCATGCTTGTAATGAATCGAGCGCATGATACAATTTGTAGCTTTTTGTCCGCGAGAAAGATGGACGAGTTAAAAAAAAAACCAAACTATTCAAGTCTTTGAGATTTCCACAAATCAGCTCAGGACGAAAGTGCAAAAGGGACAAAACCAATTAAGTACAAGGGTCTGGCTTGCGTGACCATAGGCCACTGGTGCAATATTAATGCAACAACTTGTAGTAGACACAACTTGGTTGATTGCTTCATCGTTGCAGTAGTAACAAAAGTCTCGATGAAGGCACTCCGTGTCACCTCAAAGAGGAGGAGACGTAGTGATCTCAAGATGTTCGACGGCGTGTGGCACACAAAGGAGACATTCCAATAGGTCAAGCTTTTGAGGGACAGTTTGGTTCATGGATAACACATTCATTTGATCATAAACTGTGGGCGTCATATTTCCAGACTCCCACGCCAATGACATGTATTCCTCAAACCATGATACTTTTGAACAGATAGTTAAAGAGCCATGCCCTTATGAGGAGACAGTCTTTAGGTTGTTCTTGTAGGCTGTTGATGACGTAAACAAACAGTCAGAATGATGAAAAAGTCCACGGTATACTTGCCGCTGACAAGATGACCCAATAGGCAAGTGCCAGTGAATGAGTGATGAAATAGTGACGAGACGGTTTCATGAAGTCATGTCACGTCAAGAACACACTCCAGAGATGCTCATCATCTTAGAGTGGTCCTGTGCTTAATAAGACAGTGCTATGCGTACTCGACACAGCGCATCCAGTCTTACATTATTAATAAGACAACTCGCCAGTCAAGACTGCAGCTTAAGGATACATGCCGTTGACGAGGTAGTCCACTCTGGAGTAGTGCCTGCGCTGCCAGGCCTCGAAGACACGCTTGCCCAACAGCACTGTCACCGCCACCAGGAAGACCACGCCAAAGCTGAGAGCGGCAGCCAGAATGGGCACCATGTTGATGGATGACGTTGAGCTCGTGGCGTCATCTGACCCGTCTCCTGCCAGGTTCTGCTGGCTGGAGTTGTTAGCCTTGGTGGAACTCTCTACCACTGAGGCTGAAAGAGATAGATGATACCGCGTTACACTGTGATGTGTCGGGTATTCCAGAGAGAGCTGGGGCCTGTTCAAGAGGCCTACCGGTACGTACCGGTACGTACCGCGCCGGAGAGCCGTTGCGCCTGCTGCGCCGTGTATAGCCAAAATGGCTGCCTTCGGGGAAAGGAAGAAAGTCATCATCACAAATATGCGCTGTGGCACGCATTTCGACCTGTGATTATTACCCAGCCTATGCGAGACGTTACAAGAAGTTAGGCTGATATTGTACTTTTCTTTTTTTAAAGAATATCTGCTCTGAAATAATTACTGGGCAAGATGTTAGAAAACATTTCCAAGGCAGATAGCGAAACAATTTTAAGGGAAGCAACTCTTATATCTGACATTAGCCCTTTGTTTGTTGTGTAATCTCCCTTGAAGTGAACATCGAAATATTCTTGCTTACACCAAGTTAGCACTGTCGTTTTGACATAAATTTCTATTCGAGCGATGCCGAGCATTCATGCACATCTACAGCTTAACGTATTTCATCAGTTCCACAAGGAACGAGCAGTCTGCAGCTGCTGGTTTACTCATTTGGTTGAGAAGCGCAATCCGCGGCGATGAGAAGGCATCTTGGAAGCCATCTTGGCTACCGTTGGGTTATAACGAGTCGTTCAGGAGGGCACACCGGTAACTCGGCTACCGGTAGGCTACCGGTAGGTCGTCTTGAACACACGGCTGGTCTGAAAGTATTATCATCAACATTAACATCATCATCATCTTCTTCTTCTTCTTCTTCCTCTACTTCAGCTAAGCTCTTTCAAAGTCCTACCTGTGGTAGACACCGCAGCGTCATCTTGAGGTCCATTGCTGGTCGTGGTGACGTCAGGTGCTTTGGTGGTCTCAGGCGCTGGTTGTGACATCGAACTTTGTGTAGTGGACGTCGAACTTTGTGTAGTGGACGTCGTCGTTGATGGATTGCTAGGGGAACTAGGCTGCACGTTAGATTGTGGAGCACTTGAAGGCTGAACGGAATTAGAATTCTGACCTGAAGGAAACAAGGTTTGTTAGTGATTACCAGTCATTGCTTAAAACATTGATTGTACTCCATTTTTTCATCAACGTTTTGTTAAGATGTGTTTTTAAAAAAACCACGTTGGGAGGATACCAAAAGGCTAATTTCATTAGGCATATGCTGTGCCGCTTGGATGAGCAATAATTATAATCGGGAAACTTACAGAGGAAGATCTATTTCGTTTTCTCATTCTTGTCCCTGTTGGAATTATTTTAAAAAATACCATCATGTTCATTAAACAAGTCTTGAGCTTCATATGATGAATTTATTGCATCTGTTGGAAATACTCACAACAGAAATTCCATCTAGGCTGAAAAGTAGCAGGCAGCTATACGAAGGAAACAACAATCTCTCAAGATAGGGGATCTCTAATGAAAAGTAGGCATTTGAAGCGTGTAACATTGTGCTCATCTATAATGTCTAAAAGTAGGGATGCTTTAACATAAAAGCTACAGGTAGTCAATGTTTGTTACACATTCTAGAAGAGAAGTGCGCCGTAAACAGTCATTAGAGTTTCTCAAGAAACGTGCACCTCTACAATGCAGTACAGGAACACCATGAAAGATAGTGCGGTAGAACAGGTGAACTAGGAATGACTGAAATGTGGAAAGTGAAGCAGTTCCAAATCAGTTGCAGACAAGATAACCATCCGACAACTGTTTGGCAATCCAAGTAACCCCTAATGAGAAGAAAACAAGAAGGGCAAAGCCCATACAACTCACATGCTTGACCTTGACCTTTATATGACCTTGACCTTCAGGTGACCTTCAAGGTCAAGGTCAAACAACTAAACCTACCAATGACATCATACACAAAGAAATGCTTTACACATTTTTCCTACCAAAATATGTGACCTTGACCCAAGGTCAAGGTCATCCAAGGTCATGCAACACAAAGCTGTTAATTCAAGACATAGGAAGCACAATGGTGCTTATTGGCACTTTATACCATGAGATATGGTCACTTTTAGTGGTTCACTACCCCATTTTGGTCACATTTCATAAAAGTCAAAGTGACCTTGACCTTGATAATATGTGAACAAATGTGTCTCATGATAAAAGTATAACATGTGCCCCACATAATTATTAAGTTTGAAACAGTTATCTTCCATAGTTCAGGGTCAAGGTCACTTCAAAATATGTATACAATCCAACTTTGAAGAGCTCCTGTGACCTTGATCTTGAAGCAAGGTCAACCAAACTGGTATCAAAAGATAGGGCTTGCTTTGACCTATATACCACTTGTAGCTAAGGTCGCCATTTTCAATAACGTGGGAGAAAATTGGGAAAATGTGAAAAATGACTGTTTTTGAGACCACATTTATGGCTCCTGTGACCTTGACCTTGAAGCAAGGTCAAGTCACTATTTATGTTTTTTGAGGCCTTGTCATCATACACCATCATGCCACATTTGGTGTTGATAGACTTAATAGTCTCCGAGAAAAATCCAACGTTTAAGTTTTTTACGCCCGGACGCCCGGACGGACGGACGGACGGACGGACGACACGGCTGAGTACATAGACTCACTTTTGCTTCGCATGTGAGTCAAAAACCACAACTACAGACACTAAACATTGTGAAAACAGCGAAGCAGCAGCTCTCCCCACCGCCTACTCCCTTTATTAGTACCGTCAATACTTGAGGAGAAACTGACAGGTGTGCAAGACAGATTCAGCATCATCGAAGTGAAGCAGTGTGATACAGATGCCACTTCCAGGGTAGAGTCCAGAAGACCCACAGTTTGGGGAAGAACTCCAAAGTCCAAAGCCCCATGCAGGTGGAATAGGCAAAGTTCCCAATGCAGGTGGAATAGGCAAAGTCTGGGCAAAGGTCTACCTAAGTTACTGCTCTCTGCACTGCCGGGCTGTGGCGATGGCTGCACCGTGGTCAGCACCGGAAGGGGAGCCTGTGTGGGGGTTTGCTGCACTTCCACCGCCTGAGTGCTAGCTCCTGCACTGGGAACACTGCTCGCTGCGCTGCTGGTTGCACCCTGATCAACCACAGGGCTACCTGCCTCTGGTGGCATCACATTCGTTCCAGATACCTGCTGAGAAGTGTCAGCGTTTGAGGAAGGAGAAACAGGTGGAGCAGAAGTTGTGGTGCCTGTGGTAGTGGTGGTGGTGGTGACAGCGGCGACTGCGTTCTCGTTTAGTACCGGAGCTGGAGGGTTGCTTGCCACATTTGTATTCTGGTTGGCCTGATCAGCAGGCTTGAGGATGACTGTAGAAGGGGCAGGCTGGAGCTGGGAAGACGACGCTGGGGACTCGACAGGAGCTGCTGGTTGAGATACATTTGGCTGAGAAGCTGCAGGCTGCGACGCAACTGGCTGGACAGCTGCAGGCTGAGACGCAACTGGTTGGGCAGCTGCAGGCTGCGACGCAACTGGTTGGACAGCTGCAGGCTGAGACGCAACTGGTTGGACAGCTGCAGGCTGAGACGCAACTGGTTGGACAGCTGCAGACTGAGACGCAACTGGCTGGACAGCTGCAGGCTGAGACGCAACTGGCTGAGAAGTTGCAGGCTGAGACGCAACTGCCTGAGACTCTGGACTTAAAATCGAAGGTTGGGCGTCTGACTGGGAAACAACTGCTGAGACGGAAACCGCTGACTCAGACGGTGCGCCCTGGGCAGCTCCTTGCAAAAATGAAGGTAAGCATCAGCCTCAACACTCCGGACTGACTGGTCGTGTAGCAATGCGAAAGAAATGTGGAAAATGGCTGTCAATGACTGGGTATTGTGTGTCT
>JAWQFJ010026586.1:7500-17951 GCA_034096865.1 Theodoxus fluviatilis | reverse complement strand
TCTCTCTCTCTCTGTCTCTCTCTCTCTCTCTCTCTCTCTCTCTCTCTCTCTCTCTCTCTCTCTCCACTTCCGCCAGTACGATCGACGTGTGCAGACGTGTTTCGTCGGGGCTCCGCTCCCGCATACCGGTGACCGTTACAAGAAGTGAAACCAGTAATGGAAGTGCATGCAGAAACGTGCCATAGACGTGGCTTGGCGTGAGTAAAGCACGACTTTTGCTCTTTGGTGTAATTTGATCATTTTGTGATGTTTTGATATGTTTCATCGACTTGGAGTGTTGCGAGTTTGAGAGAGCGATCCACTTCCCCCGCGACTGCAGCTCTCGTTGTCGCTGTACAAGAACGACTGCTAATGTGGACTGAAGATAGGAATTGTCGACTGCGGTTATGTGTTGTTGAGTGCCCCCAAAAACTTATAACTATAACTTTGTTGTCGGTTAGATGAGCCGCCGACAAGGATATGTCTCGGAATTGCTTCTCCGAGACAAGTGGTTTCAAGACAGGGGAGCACCTACAGGAGCACCTACAGGAATGACTCATCTGTTTCTAGAGTGGACCGCTCCCTTGAGGAAAGCAAAGGGTAACTACTTTGGATAACTTTTCAAGAGTATATTTGGTTGTAGACATATTGTGTTTTCCTGTTGACAAAACTTGTTATTGGAACGAGTTCACAATCTGTTCACCATGGGTGTCACGCTTGAGACGTACCGACTGCGCATTGGAGCACATTTCGCTCGTGCAAATCGCCTGAGAGCGAAGCGTGGACGTTTTGCAGCGTGCAATACCCGAAGCACCGAGAGTTTTGAGCTCAGTTATCACCTTCTGGAAGAGCTACAAGATGAACTGTGCTCAAGCCCGTGGCAGTTACACTTCTCGCGACCTAGGGCTCGACTAGGACTGCTACTGATCGCGTTGTGCGCGTCACTTACGATCGCGTGCTCACTCAGGCCTGCCACTCCAACTACTACGCTGCATGATCTCTCGGGTCTGATCCTGCTAGGAGGGAACGTGGAACGTAACCCTGGGCCATGGAGAAACAACGAGACTGCTGCATGGCCCGGGTGGAATGTACCACTGGAAACGCAACACGGCCATCCTCCGAGAATACAGCATGGGCCCACACCACGCGACGCATACATCCCTAGCACAGAACCAACGACCCCATATGAAAGTGGAAGTATTGAGGCAGAAGTGCGTCGGTTATGTGCTCAACAAGAGACGACAAACATCCTCCTGAGGGAAACTCAGGAACGATGTAGACAGCACTGCTCTCACCTCTCACAATGGAATGCAGCCCTACATGAACAGGTAGAAGGACTGAAATCCCATGTAAACACCATTCACATGGACATGCAAAACAAGTTGCTCACTGTAGAAGGCCAAGCTGAGAGTATGGAGATGTCTACGAAGCTAAACAACATCCAGTTGTTCGGGTTACCCGAGAAGTCTCGAGAGACCTACTGGGACTGCCTCCAGTTGGTGCTGGATACTCTACAAGATGTCGATCCTGACCTCGGATGGTCTGAAAAAGACATAGTAAGAGTCCAGCGATTGGGAGTTCCTTTCGAGGGGGACTGCAGCAGCAACCCACCCCCTCTCCCTCGCCCTGTACTTGTGGAAATGAGTACATGGGCGAACAAACTGAGACTGCTCAGGTGGGGACGCGAGCCTCTTAGGAGGAATGGAATAAGAATTTCCGGGGAGCTTACACAGAAGCAGGCCACTACCCTTCAGGAGCTGCGCAGACAAGGTCATCATGCCTACTTCAAAAACAACCAGCTTTTCTTCAGAGAAAAATCTCCAGCAGGCAGAAGAACAAACGGACGAAAGAGGCAGAACCACCGAACAAGCCGACACAAAGACCATCCCCACAGGGACAGAAACCGGAACAGAGCAACTACTCTGCCTACGGAGGAGTTTGGATCCGACCGAGGGGCTGAGCGCTTCACCCATACCCAGCGACACCCTTGGCAGCACAGAGAGGTGTCTCCGCAATGCCCTGGATCACACAAGGATTCGTGGAGAGTGCCCACAGCCTCGCAGCGGAATGCATCTGAAGCCCAACACTACAGAAGTTTACGAGATGCAACAAATCCAGTGGTGGAAGATCATCAAAATGGCGCAGTTCATCTGCAAACTGAATCTCCTATAGGCGCCTCATTAGGAGGCCAGATCATGGCGGGGGATATTCCAGGACCCCGCAGGTACAAAGTAACTCGGGAATACAACCGGCAGTTGTCTCCTGGTTACGTCGTGATCGACGAATGGGTTGGCTCCCCCGAATGCGATGGATCTTCAAGCGGTAGGCAGGCTGGGAGAACAATGGATATACGTCGTGAGACGCGAGTTCCGGCACTACCACCAAAGATCTTTCTTCCTGATTATGGTGGCCATGCGGGGGTTGATGATCTGGCAGACGAGGGTGCGATGGACCATCCCTTAGAGGATGAGGTACCCAAACAATCGTCAGCAACTATGTACTCTAATGACAAGGAATACGTCCCGCCAGCTGTGACCTCTTGCTCACCTGTGTCGGACGTTCAACAGGAGACGGAGATACAGGCAAAGTCGCCTGCCTCTCTGAACTCCATCGGTGGGAATACAGACGCGCACCCACAGACCTTTATGGTCTCGAGTGCGAGTCAGATGTCGGCACCGAAACGACAGAGTACTCTACTGGGTTGGCTGGAGTCCCGTAACAACGACGGAACCCTCCCTCCGAGTACCCGTCTGACTTGTGCAGAGGTCGTTGGTGAAGACGGTGAAGGTTCTTCGGTGTGGACCCCCCAACAAGGTACTCGCCGCCGAAACGTCAGACACTCGTCTGTATGGGATGGACGACTCCGTAGGACAAGAAGCTCTTCCCCACAAGGAAGAGCATCAGAGGTCAATAAATGACGGGAGGGCCGACGTCCGTCACACGTGAATCAGAGTGTGTATCGATCTCATGCACCGGTATCGGTGGAAAAACGTCTTGCGTCTGAGGAAGATGCACATTCTCTGATTACACTAAAAAAACTGCAGATCGTGTGCTGGAACGTAGATGGTCTTACCTCAAGACTGGGTGAATCAGGTTTCACGGATTATGTTCTGTCATTTGACTTATGCTGTCTGATAGAAACTTTCACAGCAGAGTCACATGACTTCAGTGTCTTTTTCGAAAGGTATACTGCGTTTCATTCTCCAGCCATTAAACTCTCCAAACAAGGTCGGAGATCAGGAGGAGTTGTTATACTAATGAAAAACCACTTGAAACCATTTATTACACAAATAGATATTAAGTACGACAATCTGTTGGCTTTAAAGATAACAGGTTTGACTGATAGTTGTGTAATTTTGCTCGCGGTGTATGTCCCACCGCATGAGTCTCCCTACTACAAGGATAAGGATTATCATTGCAGCTTGTTCCCACTGGAAGATGCTCTTTTGCACATACAAGAGACCTTCCCGGGATCGGTTGTAATGATATGCGGGGACATGAACGCTCGGATCGGCGAATGGGACACCCAGGCTGCGATAGAGGATGGGGATGACGACGACGGACAAGAACAGTTAGCCTCTAGTTGCCCCTCGCTTAGGCAGTATCGCGTGTCGCAAGATGGTACGGTGAACGCCTTTGGGGAAATACTGAAAAACATTTGTTTTGTTCATCAATTGTGTATCATCAATGGACGCACCTTTGGTGACAGTGAAGGCAAACATACTTACGTGTCAACACACGGAGACAGTGTCATAGATTACTGCTTGCTATCTGGAGACTTCGCAAACTGTTCCGTTGATCTAGCTGTTGCTGACCGAGTTGAAAGTGATCACATGCCCTTGGAAATCACCGTTGGTTTTTCCACATCCACACGCAGATCAATACCAAAAAAGATGTACATTTCAAAAGTGATATGGGACACTAGCAAAGCAAACGTGTTCCATAGTAACATCCAAAACCCACAGTTTTCGCAACGCCTTGCTAGAGCAGCAGAAATGATCGACACCTCTGTGGAATCAGCTCTGCAGCAGTTCAACTCTGCCATGCTAGCCTGTGCTCAATGCATGAGGAAAAACATTTGGATCAATAGGTCTTCGTTTCCAGTAAACCGATCTGTCTGGTACGATAATGACTGCCTCAAAGCGAAAAAGGAAGCAAAAAGTGCTTTAATAAAGTACAGAAAACACCGATCCTCCGAATCTAAAGAAAAGTATGTAAGCGCTAGAAAGACCTACAAAAACACCATTCGCGAGAAGAAAACAAACTATTTCAGCTCTTCTCGGATCACCCTTCTCGACAGCATAAAGGATTCGCATAAATTCTGGTCCTTAGTGAGACAAGCAACAAACAAGCCACCTCCATACGTTGACATTGACATAGGCATCTGGAAAGATCATTTTGAGACTTTATTTTATCGACACTCGCACGGAAACCTCGATTCAACAACTAACAGTGTCCATGATATACTTACCCAAAGGCCCGATGAACTTGATGCTGCAATATCCCTTGAGGAAGTAAAGACGGCTATACGCAACATCAAACCTGGGAAATCGCCAGGTCTGGACGATATACCAGGCGAATGCTTGAAAGCGGCTTGTGACTCGATCGGACCGTTCTTGACAAAGATGTTTAATGTTCTTTTTGAAACTCAGTCCTTTCCACAAGTATGGTCTCGGTCTGTAATAATCCCGCTGTTTAAAAAGGGATCCAGAATGGATCCAAACAACTATCGAGGCATATCCTTACTAAGCACACTCAGCAAGATATTTTCATCCATCTTGACGCGCCGCTTACGACTCTGGGCGGAAGACGAAGACAAAATATGTCACGAACAGTCGGGCTTCAGGATGAAGCATTCAACGATTGACCACGTTTTCACGCTGTACTCCATGATCCTCAAGCACGTCTATGGCAGGCGTCGTGGGAAGTTGTACGTGGCCTTCGTTGACTACGAGAAAGCGTTCGATTCTGTGAATCGCGATCTGCTCTGGCGCGCGCTTGATGCTGCAGGACTTTCAACTAAAATTATTAAAATGCTGAAAGCCATGTATGCCCGTGTCCAGTCATGCGTTAGGTGGAACTGGATACTCTCTGAATTCTTCAGATGCCCAGCTGGTGTGAAGCAGGGAGCCTTGGAGAGTCCGTTATTGTTTGCTCTCTACATGAACTCGGTGGCTGACCACGTGCGCATGCATGGAAAACATGGCGTCCAGCTCCTGCCTGGAACAAAAGAACTCTACCTTCTCTTGTTTGCCGATGACACTGTCCTTCTCTCTACCACCCCCTATGGGTTACAAAACCAACTAAACAACCTAGGGAGTGTATCTAAATCATTAGGTTTAAAGATTAACGTAGACAAAACAAAGATCATGGTTTTTCGTAAGGGTGGACACCTTGCGCAAGGCGAAAAGTGGTCACTTGATGACAAATCTCTAGAAATAGTCAACAGGTACAAGTACCTTGGCATAGTCTTCTCCACCAGATTATCCATGAACGTTTGTACTGATGATCTGGCGTCAAAAGGAAAGCAAAAAGTTGTTCAGACCTTGAAGGCAATGTGGAACCTGCACACACTTGATCCGAAAGTGTTTTTCAAGCTATTTGACGCGCAGGTGCAATCGACAATGCTCTATGGGTCTGAGATATGGGGCCTGCATAATGCAGGAAATATAGAAAAAGTCCATACATTTGCCTGCAAGAGGATCCTTGGATTAGACACCCGAACACCAAACCAAATGGTATACGGGGATCTTGGCAGATACCCTTTGTCTATTTCGTATATCACCAAGGCGGTCAAATACTGGCTCAGGCTATCCACTATGCCAATAACAAGACTCCCAAAACAAGCATACCTCATGTTAAAGAATGCGAATATTCCAAAAAATGCTAACTGGGTAGAACACATTAAAAACTGCCTGTGCCGGTCAGGTTTTTCTTACGTATGGCTAAATGAAGGTGTTGGCAACAAAACTGCTTTTTTGAATCAATTTAAGCAAAGACTTAAAGACTGCTGGCACCAAACATGGCATGATAAATGTGCAACGAGTTCTAGGTACCACTGGTACTCATTACTCAAAGGTCAATTTGGTCTAGAAGAGTACCTGTTTACTCTTACTATTAAAAAGTTTCGGGATGCATTTGTTAGATTTCGCTTTGGAATCAACAATCTGCAGACAAACCAGCCGTTTGTAAATCGACACCACTTAAATGTTAAATGTGCATTTTGTACAGCCACTGAGAATGAAGATCATTTTATCCTACATTGCCCTGTCTATAACGAACTTCGAAAGAAATATCTTGAGAGATATCTTAAGAGAAATACATACACTAGCTGTATACATTTACTACAGGGAGAAGACCCTAGAAAAACAAGAGACGTAGCTATGTATATTTACTACGCCTTAATTCTCAGAGACCAGAAGCTCTCCAACATAACCTCGTTACCTCACGTAAACCTCTAAGTGTCCATGACACTTTGTTTTTCTTGTAACGTGTAACGAGCAGCGGGCTTGATAAAGAGTTCCAGTTCTCTCTCTCTTCTTTTCCCTCGTCAGTTCCTATCAGACTCTCAGTATGAGCATTAGACTAAAATTTAATACGTGAACAAGTTGACGTCGGTGTACATATATTTCATCTTATTTAAATGTAATCACATATGGAAGAGTTTTGATATGTCACTTTCTTATCAGGAGAAAACATTTTACTATGCCAACTGATTCGCAAATGTTTTTAATTTGTATATATGTGCATATACCTACATGACGGGTCGTTGGCCGCAAATAAACAATCAATCAATCTCTCTCTCTCTCTCTCTCTCTTCCTTCTCTCCCTTCTCTCCCTTCTCTCTTTCTTTCTTTCTTTCTCTCTTTCTCTCTCTCTATCGCTCTACTACTAATACTCTGTCTGTCTGTGTGTCTGTCTGTGTGTCTGTCTGTCTGTCTGTCTGTCTATCTGTGTGTGTGTGTGTGTGTGTGTGTGTGTGTGTGTGTGTGTCTGTCTGTGTGTGTGTGTGTGTGTGAGTGTCTGTCTGTCTGTGTGTCTGCGTGTCTGTGTGTCTGTGTGTGTGTGTCTGTGTGTGTGTGTGTGTGTGTCTGTGTCTGTGTGTGTGTGTGTGTGTGTGTGTGTGTCTGTCTGTCTGTGTGTCTGTCTCTCTGTCTGTATGTGTGTCTGTGTATCTGTCTGTCTGTCTGTCTGTCTGTCTGTGTGTCTGTGTGTCTGTGTGTCTGTCTATCTGTCTTTCTGCCTGTGTGCCTGTCTGTTTGTGTGTCTGCCTGCCTGCCTGTCTGTCTGTCTGTCTGTCTGTCTGTCTGTCTGTCTGTCTGTCTGTCTGTCTGTCTGTCTGTCTGTCTGTCTGTCTGTCTGTCTGTCTGCCTGCCTGCCTGCCTGTCTGTCTGCCTGTCTGTTTGTGTGTCTGCCTGCCTGCTGTCTGTCTGTCTGTCTGTCTGTCTGTTTGTCTCTCTTTCTCTCTCTCTCTCTGTCTTTCTCTCTCTCTCTCTCTCTCTCTCTCTCTCTCTCTCTCTCTCTCTCTCTCTCTCTCTCTCACTTGCTTTCAATATACATGTAAGATAGTCATCCATCTACGCTTTTACCTTTTTAAACCTAAGTTGATTTATTTATCATTCATTTGTTCGTTCTTTCATCCATTCATTCATTTATCTTTCTTCCCTCTGTACTCATCCCCCTCTTTGTACCTCTGCTCTTGGTCACCGCCGCTTTCCCTTCATTCCTATTCATATGGTACTCCCTCATCGTCTTTTCACTCTCTATTCCCAAACCTCCGACCCCCCCTCCCGTTTCCCCACTGGAAGGCGGACAGAGGCGACAGCTGCCGTGATGACATGGGAAATGAGTCGCGAGAGTTATCACCCCTGATTCCCGCCCACACGGCGCCAGAAGACAGCCTGCTTTTGCTATCATTGCCCTCATCATCGCCTATAGCGTGTCCACGCTTCACAGGGCGTCCTACTCCCATCGGGCCGATGTACCTGCTCGAGGGTCAAAGGTCATGCAGAGGTCACGACCTTGAGGTCTTTAACAAGACCAAGGGTCACAGGGTGCGAGCTTGGTAGGGTTAACTTGCCATGATCTTGATCCGGGGTCTCGGTGAGGGAAGGGCCAGCCACCCGTCTCTCTCTCCCTCCTGAAAAGCTTCCTTCATGTTGTGGTGTTATGAGGCTTTTCCCAACAGCAGTTGGTGAAGAGATAGTGAGACGATGAAGGGAACTGGGGATCACCACTTGACAGTCAAATCAATCCAAGAGGGTGCGTGGAGTCCGTGCGAAGGAAGGTGACTGAGGAGAGATAAGGGTTTTATGAAGGCTCGACTTTACGCGTCACTTCGGCGTTTTGTGCTTGTATAAACGGGCACTGGGTGAACCGAGTTATGAGAAAGAGATTTGTCAACCGAAATGTTTGCCTTCTTTATATCTGATTTACTTAGGGCACGCAAACACTATTGATAGCAGAGAAGAAAAAATTCAAACTTTAGTCCTACGTAGATGGAATAAGATCACACCATGAAATCTGTACAGTTGACATTGTAGAGGGGAGTGAAGTAGGACGGAGCAAGAGTTTGCGTGTTCGCATGATATTTTGTTAATGTAAGCAGATTATTGTTCGGAATCTCTCCATGACACATAATTGTGTGTATTAATTTCAAACCGCATACCTCCATGTTGTCTCCCAACTTCTGAGTCAGGGACACGTTTCCCCTCCCATGCCGAGCCCTGGCGCGACCTTGAATGCTCTGACAGAGAACCTGCTGAGGATGTCAACCCAGCCTTGGCTTCACCTGTCCAGAGTGATGGCCGCCCGCAGAGCGGGTCTGATTTCTGCCTGTTGACTCTGGCCAGGCTCGGGTGGCCAACAGCGGCAGCAGCCATGTCGCGTGTTTGTTGAGGAAGAGCAGGCAGTGGCGAACGTTCCATCACGTGACCTCCCCTTTGTCCGCCTCACGCCTCCCCCAGCTTCCTGGCGACGCCAAGGAGACTGGGTAATTGGCCAGAGTACGAAGAAAAATGGAGGGACCGGCCTTCAAAGAAGCAGAGAACACTGGACATGCTCTTTGCATTGTTCGCTGAAGTGTGTGTGATCCGCGAGCATTTTTAAGAGAGTGTCGTTGAGATTCGCCTCGATTGTTTGGTGACAATCTTCAGATTCAGATGAAAGGATTGGTGAATCCGGGAAACTCGGGGGTGTATATGGAGCGACGGACGAAGCCACTGAGATGGCATTCACTTCAACCAGGAGAAATTGGTTTATGCACGGTAACTCTATGATCTTGATCACACTGCAGTAAGGAAAAGAACGAAGATTTTCACCACGAGGCTGAGTCGGTGCTGCCCGCCTCGTCATCCACTTCTGTCTCAAGAAGACACAAGGAGACTGCCAAAAACTCTTCCCCAAATGACAACTTTTGACTGAAAGAATTTCCCTGATTTGTCAAAATGGCCACTCAGGCCCCCTAGTGATGCTTTGGGCAGTTGCACAGGTCCTGCTTTTCATCTCACGAATACCGCACCACCTGACAGGTTGTTGTCCCAAGTTGTGATCCCATTCTAGTTGCCTCCTGACGCGCGCCAATCGTCTGAAGCAGCGGGCCCTTCTCTCCCCAGTGGCGGCGTCATCTCGCACTGCCCTGGAACTGGGACGGAGCGGGGTGTGCACCAGACACGTACGCAATCCTACGCGTCAGCGCCACCGCGTGCATGGGCAGACAGGCTTCCCTGCTGCAGCCGCACCGCCACGCGGGATGCCGCCCTGTCTCCATGGAGAGGAATGGTCTGGCTGATACGGGACTCCTAGTCTTGCATGAAACGATCACTGGACCTCGGAGATAGATTGGGCCGTGGACAACTCTATCAAGGCGTTTTTAATGCCTTGCTGCCTGAAGAGCTCAGAGCTGGCACCTCTGGCGCCGTGTCTGCAAAGCCAGAACTTGTGTCACCGTGACCCTGGCCCCGGTCACCTGTTGCTCGAGTGACGGAGTGGTGTGAGCACTCTCTCTCGCTTTTCCCTCTTTGTGTGCACCGCTCGCGCGACGTGCTCGCTCCCAACGGGAAATGCATTCATGTGCAGAAACCGAGACCGCATTGTAGTGGGGGAGTAGACGCTGGATACAGTGGCAACTGAATCGCGATTTCGACACGTCTGCAAGGACTGCACGTGTTGCCATGGGATCGATCTAGGCACGACGTTCACTCATTCACCGTCTGCATTCAGTGACTCACTGCCAGGGAGAGCGGGTGGCCGAAAGAAACTTCAAGGTAAGTGTGAGGGAGGGGAGGGCTTTTCCTGATGTAGACAGTAGTGAGGGGTGCTGTCACTATCTGGAAAAACTTAACATGCATTCGGTTATCGTCAATACTTTGATCAAGTTAGCTTCCTCTAACTTCAACTTATTACAGTTTCTTATCCTACCTTCTCCAAGCAACCATTACCACTACGCTACCGCCAAAGCTCTTCATGTTATC
>JAWQFJ010026586.1:0-2500 GCA_034096865.1 Theodoxus fluviatilis | reverse complement strand
TCGAGTCGGCTCCGTAGACAAGCGTAGAATTGCAGGGAGATTGGACACGGAATGGAGCAAATTAGATCGAGGCACCGCCCCTGCTCGCTCTGGCTCCCTGCATCGCTCCGGCAGCGCCGTCCTCCAAGAGCGGACCTCATCGACGTGAGATGCCATCAGCGGATGGTGGAGGAATCTGGCCAGGTAATCCTATTGAAGACAGAGGGTGAGGGAGCCGGGAAGGGGAGGGGGGAGACACGAGGAGAGAGACGGGGGGGGGGGGGGGAGAGACACGGGGAACGAACGAACGAACGAACGAAAAACTTTATTGCCTAGGCCACCGGCCCATTGCAAGGTGAAGAATTTACATAACATAGCAGTGCGGTATCGAGAAGACTCTAGTAATATGTGAATGGACACAGCATCGAGGGAAACAGTGTTCACTGGTATACATAGTAGCACCAGTCTTCGAAAACATAATGATTCATACTTAGTATTTCCATTCCTTCCGTTCTCTTCCCAAGTGCATGATAAATGTACATACTCACTTTACTAATCATAGTATATTCATTAGTTGCTAGAAGGTCTTTGATAGTCTCATAAATATCTAGATGTGGGAATGGTATTAAAAATCTTTCTCGTATTCCACACAAAGCAGGGCAATGGAACAGAAAATGTACTTCAGTCTCCTCCTCCTCTACACATGTAGGGCAAACCTTATAGAAAGTCGGGAGACTGTATCTATGTTTGTGACCATACAACTCACCGACTCCAAATCTGAACCGTATCAAAACATCTCTAAAAATTTCTTATCTAATGCATACAAATATGGTAACTGAACTGAACTGAACTGAACTTTATTGCAAGCCATCGGCCCATTGCAAATACAAGGGGAAAAAGGGGGGGGGGGGGGGGAATCCGTCATCATAACAGTTATATACAACATCATAGTTAACCGTTAATTCACACAGAAGGTTGTTGGTCATTTATGGGAATGACCTCTTTTGGTGCTAGTTTTAGTTTTCTTATCTCGAATGCATAATGTATATACATTGCCACTGCTCTTGTTTTTTTCTTACCCTTTCCTTGCAAGAGATGTGCACATGCCTCTGGATTTGGTCTTTTATCCAAGTACTGGACAATGTATTTTTCCCGTAAGTGGTCATACGCTTTACAAATCAACAAAAAGTGTGCCTCATCCTCTCTCTCCTTACAAAATGGACATAGTAGGTCTTGATCGTAACTGTACATCTTGTTTATCAGTAGATCATTCACTCCGTATCTAAATCGAATGAAACTATCTCGGAATTTCTTTATGTCAAGGAAGTTTAGAAACTCTTCCAATTCCCATTTGTGCTTAAAGGTTGAATACCATTTATATCTTAGGCTGCTCAAATTCTTGCTGTTCCACTCTTGAAAGTAGCAGTCTTTCAATCGTTGCTTGAAATTTATCAAGAACCGTTTTTCATCGCCTACGCCACCATTCATCCACACGTATCTAAATCCAAGAGTATCGAGAAGTATTTTTACAGATTCTGCCCAGTTTTGTTTTCCTCTGACAGTACACTTTAACAGCATCAAATAAGCTTGTTTGGGTATCCTGTCTACACTCATTCTAGTCAATTTTAACCAATACTTCATTGTCTTTATGCAGCTGTTAATTGAAAGCGGGTACCTTCCGAGGTCTCCATAGACCATATGATTTGGCGTTCTCACGCTTAATCCTAAAAACTTCTTGCATAAAAAGGTATGAGCTTTTTCAACTGTCGCATCTTTTCTCGTCCCCCATATTTCCGAGCCATACAACAGAGTTGGCTGTACTTGTGCATCAAATAGTTTAGTGAATATAGTAGTCTTTGTACTCTGGAGGTTCCATAATGTTTTGAGCACATTTACTCCCTTCTGCTTTCCTCTGGTGGTTACATCTTCTATGGAGGCATTGCTGGACATTTTCGTCGTGAAAATGAATCCCAGGTATTTATACTGATTTACGACCTCAAGTCTCTTCCCCTCAAGATACCATCTTTCCCCTGAAGATAGATGGCCACCTTTACGGAATACCATGACCTTGGTCTTTTCGGTGTTTACAGTCAGATTAAGAAATTTGGATACATGTACAAGATTGCCGATTTGATTCTGAAGGCCAGAAGGTGTGGTAGAAAGTAATACAACATCATCTGCAAACAAAAGCAGAAATAGTTCCGCCATTCCAGGTATCAGTTGTATTCCATGTTTACCATTTTCTCGTACATAATTCGCAACAGAATTTATATACATAGAAAAAATGGAAGGAGACTCTAAGGCCCCCTGTTTCACGCCGGCCGGACAGTCAAAGTAGTCCGACAGTGAATCTCGCCAACGTACGCATGACTGGACATTTTTGTACATTGCCTTTAACATTAAAGTAAATTTTGTTGACAGCCTCATGCTTTCCATGATTTTCCACAGTTGCTTTCTGTTAACGGAGTCAAAGGCCTTTCTGTAGTCAACAAAGGCGACATACAATTTGCCTCGACCTTCC
>JAWQFJ010026583.1:22500-42500 GCA_034096865.1 Theodoxus fluviatilis | reverse complement strand
GAATGCACATGACAGTAACTTGGTGAAGCTAACTTGCCCAATTGGAGAGAGGTTGATGGAATGGAATTTTACGTAATTCTTCAAGGATGCTATGTACCATTAAGGGTATTGCAACTGTAAAAAACCTGTGGGCTGTTGTTTTCAGGCGGTTGTGAATGTCTGGTGTTGCAGTTCATTTAGTATGTACCTATTCATGTGTGCAGACTTGCACTATTAGCTCTCATTAATAAAGCCATTTTGTAATTTTTAACGCGCTGGTCTCCATCTCCCGGGGTGCTTAAAGCGCACAAGTTCTGGAGAAGGGCAGTGTTTTCAGCTGCTTTTTGAAGGAGTGAATGTGGATGTCGTTCCACAAAAATGGTCCAGCGAGTGCAAAAGAGTGCTAGCCATATTTCTTAATATTCATGAATTTTTGTTGTTGTAATCCTTGGGTTGAGGACCTGGGGTTTCTTGGTTGAGTATAGACAGTTGGCAACTCCCTCAGGTATAACAGAGCACATCCAGTCAGACACTTGTACACGAGGCAGAGGAAGTCTACCCAGAAAGTAACAGGCAGCCAATGAAGTTCTTTCAATACTGGAGATGTTTGTGCCTGAAATGTTGTGAGTTTGACAACCCTAGCGCTCACGTTTTGAATCAGTTGTAGTTTGTGCTTGAGATGGTCTGTGGTTCCAACAAGAAGCTGTTGAAATAGATCGGTTGGGAGATATCTTAGGAGATGCCAAGCAGTGCAGTTGTCTTTCAGAAATACTCTTCTAACATTTATGACTTTTATACTTTTCCAATGAAAAACTTACACTGTGATCTTTTTGCTCCTCTATTGTCAGATTCTTCTCTATGCGGACACCCACATACTCGACAGGGTTAGAGACTTTTATCTGGGCTCCGGCAACACAAATGGAGTATATTTGGGAGTGTGCCTCTCTATGCGGACACCCACATACTCGACAGGGTTAGAGACTTTTATCTGGACTCCGGCAACACAAATGGAGTATATTTGGGAGTGTGCCTCTCTATGCGGACACCCACATACTCGACAGGGTTAGAGACTTTTATCTGGGCTCCGGCAACACATGTGGAGTATATTTGGGAGTGTGCTTCTCTATGCGGACACCCACATACTTGACAGGGTTAGAGACTTTTATCTGGGCTCCGGCAACACATGTGGAGTATATTTGGGAGTGTGCTTCTCTATGCGGACACCCACATACTCGACAGGGTTAGAGACTTTTATCTGGGCTCCGGCAACACATGTGGAGTATATTTGGGAGTGTGCCTCTCTACCTAGAACGATCACTTCCGTCTTCTTCGCGCATCTTCAAGGGGTTCCCCTTCATCCAAACTTTTATTTCTTTACAACATATCTATATACACACCTTAACCAGGAAAGGACAAGGGAAAACCCTGTGACTTAAGTAATTTAATGAAACAATATCAAAATAACCAAATAAATCAAATAAATCAAAATTGTAATACACGTACACACACACACACACAGAAAAGGTGTTGGCCCACGGCTTAAAGCCTTCAGAGACACAAAAAGCAAAAAATAAACCAAAAATAAACCAAAAGAAGGAGACAAGTACACCGCAACATGGCGGTGCTCGCGCGAATACAGTTCACACCTCCAACAAAAACACTTCTCACAGCAGTCGCAGCAAAGTACTAACGAACAGAAACCAGAGTTTACTCGCTCAGTCTTGTCCTGTTTCATGTCTAGCTAGTCTTTCTCCAACACGAATCTGTATATCCATCTCAAGTGAGATACACGGCTCCATCACAACACTCAGTGGGTCGCGCGCCTTACCATGACTCACAACCAAGAAAGAACCAAACAAATATCGATTGTGACATCTTTACAACATAATTTAGTTTTGAGGTTATTTTCTTCGACAGAGATGGAATAAGGGTTCGACATGGCTGACAACCGTGTATCATCAGCATAGAGATGGTAGTGAAGATGGTGTTCTTCACGTAGACTAGTAAGTGGAGATGTGTAGAGAAGAAAGAGCACAGGACTGAGAACTGAGCCTTGGGGGACTCCCGATGCCACTGGAGGGCCATGGATGCTGTGCCATCAGTGACCACCTTCTGTATCCTGCCAGTTATGCGAGTCTTGTTTTAAGAAAAAAACACCTCAACGAAAAGGGACAAGGAAAAAACCTTGCAAACACAAAGAATTAATGATAATAACAATAGCAATATATTTATATAAAATTATTTTACAGATTTGTGTGACCCAACTTGCTCATGACACTAAATGAGTTTTTCATTGAACATCCCATAGAAAAAAGTATGTCTTGATATAAACAAACTTCTCCCTCTGTGATCTCGAAATCGTGCCTTTTTTTTAAATCCACATATCACAATTGCAGTGGCGACAGAGAAATGGCTGACATATCTGTTTGCGATTCTATTTTTACCTAAGGGCGTGTACATATGTTATCTTCGGGTTTGAAAAAAAAGGTATCTTAGATTATTCTCAGTGCTATGGCGTTTTGATCATTAATCGATCAATGCTGCTGATTTTTTTTTTCATTCTTCGAGCCTTTCTGCAGTTTGACATTGCCTTTTGACTGACCATTTTGTTCGTTACGCGTGACATGTAGCTTCATCACGTTAATAAACACGTGAAATAGTAAATGTCGAGTTGGTTTGTGTTTTGCATGTAAAAACGGTCGTTGACTTTGGTGGAAAGAAACATCAACTGTCAAAAGTGTGTGTGTGTGTGTGTGTGTGTGTGTGTGTGTGTGTGTGTGTGTGTGTGTGTGTGTGTGTGTGTGTGCGTGCATGCGAGAGAGAGAGAGAGAATGCATGAACGTGAGACCAGACGTACAAGTAAGATTTTATAGAAAAATGACTTTGGATCTAACGAATCCATCTCATGTAAACTCCTCTTTCTGAGCGTATACTCCAAACTAGTTTCAAAGTATACAGTATACAGGAAACATGCAGTATTCAGAATAATGTATACAGAGAACTTTGGCAGTTTACAGTATACGGTAGACAGGATACTCACACAGTATTCAATGTACTGGTTACATGGCACTCATACACAGTATTCAGAATGCTGTATACAGGGCTGTTACAAGCCGGACCTGCTCGTTTTACAACGTTTCACTGAAAGGTCAAAAGGTCTATGGGAATTCACTCGGTCCACTTGTAACACTCTCTCACACAATCATTCCATCAAACACGAACAAGACAGAAAGACGGTGAGGTCATGGTTCAAATGTCAAAATCTCTTTAATTACAATGCCAAGGCAATCGGGGAATGAATAAAGGTTAGCGCGAGGGATAATCTTGCAGAAACAACACTAATTATATTCAATAATGTAAGAGAACGAATGGCCCGCCAGCCGATCAAAAATGATAACTTTTCTGTCCAACCCACACTCCTGTTTCGGCTGCTGCTCACAAACGCGAGTTGCATGTCGATTGTGGTTCAACAGCAACCAATCAGCACTCACGAGGGCCCCTGCCCTCGGGATTTTCGTCGTAGGGAATCTGGAGGCGCCGGCGGGAAGAGAGAGGGGAAGGGGGATAGCAATTGCATTCTTTCAAAAACATAGCAAATTGTATTCTCTCATAAAGGCACCTGCCTTTGCTCTCTCGAGCGTCGGTAATTCTTCACCCGTGAGGGGACTGGCCCGGCGTTCTTCTCTTCTTGAGCCGAAGGAGACGCGCCTGGCGTTCTCTTCTTCAGACGAGAGACGACGTAACTTTGGCGTGGAGGGTGACGCAATCATCGGCGCGGCGGTAGATCTTAGAAGGTGTTTTCACCGACCCTGGGCGCCGGTTTTCAGGGATATATACTGGCTGAAAAAAAGTTAGGGACGGACCACCGATTTTACCTCCTAAATTCATTTGTCTGAAACACCTTGTTCCTTTGTCAACAAAATCAAACGGCTGTCACATGTTATCCAAAAGTGGGTAGGGTATGCTGTGTTAGCAGGAAACCTGCACGGGATTCTCTGTCGCAAAGCTGTAGCACGAGACACATACTGCAAAATCGCCCAAAACTAGGCTGTTTTCTGGCGTGCACACGTGTAGACATGGGCAGGTAAGATGGAAAATTCGGTTTGCACGTGCAAGGACATTTCGTGGAGTGTGAATTGTAATTAAAAACTTGGCTTTATAAGCTGCTGGTTTTCTGCTAGCTGCCATTTTCTCACCATGCCTGCCAGAAAGAAGCTGACAACGACCAACAGAGGAAGAGCCATTGCCTGGCTGCAAGAGGGCGTATCCAAATGCAAAGTGGCCAGGCGACTATGAGTATCCCACTCAGTCATCGTAAGACTGAATCAGCGATTCCAGGCCACCAACGATGTCCAGGAGAGGCCCAGGTCCGGTCGCCCCCAAAAGACCACACCTCGGGAAGATCGCTTCATTGAACGGCAGGCGCTGCAGCACCGGGCCACCACCTCCAGAGTCATCAGAGGACAGCTAAGGACGGCCACCAACACGTTAGCGAGAAGACCGTCCGCAACCGCCTGCATGACGTCCGGCTGCGGAGTCGTCGTCCTGCTGTACGTCCCCTACTGACACAAGCTCATCGCCAGGCTCGTCTGGCCTGGAGTCGCTGCCATTTCAGGTGGACACGTCGGGACTGGGCAAAGGCCATGTTTAGTGACGAGTCCAGGTTCAACCTGTACCATTCTGACGGGCGGCAGCGGATATGGAGGCATCAGGGCGAGCGCTACGAGGACGACACAGTGCAGGAGAGGGTGGCCTTCGGCGGGGGCTCTGTCATGGTCTGGAGGGGGGGGGGTGCTTCCGCCTTCATCATCGTACCCCCCTGTACCATGTAGTCGGGAATCTCACTAGCCAGCGATACAGGGACGAGATTCTTGCTCCTCTTGTTCTGCTGACCCTGCAGCAGATTGGCCCGAACGCCGTGTTCCAGGATGACAATGCTACTCCTCAGGCTCGTCAACGACCACATCCAGCAAGCTGGCGTCGTCAGGATGGATTTTCCTGCCTGTTCCCCTGACATGAACCTCCATTGAGCACGTATGGGACGAACTTGACAGGCGGGTGAGGGCCAACCAGCAGCCTCCCAGAAACCTACAGCAGCTGCTTCAGCTGCTCCAACTGGAGTGGCAAGCCATTCCATAGGCCTTTTTTACCAAGTTGGTGAACTCAATGTTGCCGAGGTGTGAAGAACTGCAGCGCAAACGCGGCGGACACACGCAATATGGAACTCATGAAAGATTTGCTTTTTTTCATTGTGACCCCTCAACCGTATGAGGACCTGTATATCCGAATCGACTCGATACAATGAACCCAAATATTGCAGTATTGTTGACAAGTGAATAAAGTAAACATGTACCAAATTACATTGCGATATGTGTGTGGTTTTTCTCCCAATGGAAGCACTCTAATGCAGGCATGGAACGTTCATCTATGTTACTATGGCTGGCGAGCCCTAATACATCTCTATCATCTACGGCCTGTGGAGCCATAATGATTCTCTATCACATAACAGGTTAATCATAGCAAAGAAATAGACAACTTAATCCAAGGGGGAAGGGTGATCTCGCTACAAGGGCACTCACACAGTATGCAGAATGCTGTATACAGGGCACTCACAGTTTTTAAAATACTGTATACACGTGGCAGAGTCATTTCTCGCCATGCACGTGGCTGTCGCGGTTGGTGTAGGTGATATCAGGCCCGTGCCCCACCAACCGGACAGTAAAAAAAAGAAGAAGAGGGAAATTCCTTCCTCAGTCACTAATCACATTTAAAGACAAAGACGCCATGAACCGAATTTTATATTAAAGAATTAAATTCATACAGATATTCATCTGTCTCACATTTAAATCAAATGAAAAAAAAGGAAATTGGAAAGAAAAAAACCCATTACAAAACAAAACCCTTAAAAACCGCCCAGCGGGCTCAACAACCACAGTTCTTAGAATCAATCCCTATCCTCAATCCATCTCATAGGATGAAACTGCGACCCTTTATATTGGATCCATTCACGCACAAAGAATGTTTTACACGTGCTGCCGCAGGGAAACTTGAATCACACATTGTGAAACTTTTTTAAGGCAGTCAGCAAGTGCTGACACTGCAAAAATATTTAAAGACTCATCATGCTGAAGTGGATTTAAAGTAACACCACATGAGTCGCAATATATTCTCTCTAATTTCCCACCCTAGGATTAGACTTTACCGGCTAAGCCGATAATCTTAGAACGACTCAGTCTAATGCAAAATCTTCCTTCACGAAACGAAAAGGACTGTTAGGGGTCTGCCGACAAATAAACAAAACGTAGGCACACACACACAGGCACACACACACACACACACACACACACGCGCGCGCGCGCGCGCACGCTTCTTACTCGTACATAAGAAGAAGTCACTCCCAGAACCCAAAAAGAACAGTAAACCATGGCTGGCTAAGACCGGTTCGATCGAGGCATTGTCGTGGTGTTTGGGCCAAACAAACGCGCCCTTGGAGACTGCGACACGCAGACAGGAGACGAAACACTCGGCGTGTAAGCAGAAAAGGATAAAAATAGCACGATGAAAATTATTTGTGCAGAAGGGCAGGCTCTCAAACTCGGAGCGTTACTAGGGCGAAGGAGGACAATTTATCGAGAGGACACAAGTTGACTACAGTGTGAATGAGGAAGCAGGAATTGGGGACACAACTGTAAGTCCTCTTTTTGCATTCTCATTTGTCTGTCCACTCCATTACAGCGACTGCAGCCCGTCTGGTTCAAGCAGTGCAGTACTGAAATTATTCCGTTGTGAGTCACTGTCATGGTGTCATGCAGCTACCCCACAAACAGATGACGCTAACACAACCCGCTGCTGTGCCGAACCAAATATGCAAGCGCGAACTCGTTCGAAAATGGTGTGTGCGTTTGCAGAAGCTTGCCGTCTCATCTGTGTAGTGGACAGGACAAGGCAGAAGGTAAAACGAAATACATGTACATTTAATGAAGTCATCTGCGATCGAATTTATCCCTGTGCATGACTGCTTACTCAGAGTTGAATAATCGTAATGGCATGAGACGGGTTCACCGGAGGTTAAGCTAAAAAAATAAATGTCTACCATATTTCAGTGATACGAAAACTAGGCCATTCGCCTTTACAAAATAAAAATGGTATGTGTCCTTCTTTTCACACCGGCTTATTACAGTAAAGCGTCAGCCGGCTGACGGCAACCGGCAGCGTGAGCGCCAATAAACGTCGTTTAGCTTAAGATTACACCCGAATCACGCGGACCGTTAAGGTGCATGGAGTACAGTACCGCCGAGCAAGACGTTTGTCACAAAACGCAGATACATTAACGCGGCCGGATCTTAGCATAATTCGGCCGGGCTTGCGAAGTCAGTCAGGCGGAGTGGCGAGTGCGGTCTCGTTCTCGTTCAAATGCCGAGATTTCCATTTCAGCGTTACTTGTACACCCGGCTACGGCTGCCGGCTGCCGGCTGCCCGCTGACGCTTTACTGTAAAAAGCCGTGTCCTTTTTAACTCACATGCGAAGCAAAGGTGAGTCTATGTACTCACCCGTGTCGTCCGTCCGTCCGTCCGGGCGTAAAAAACTTAAACGTTGGATTTTTCTCAGAGACTATTAAGTCTATCAACACCCAATTTGGCATGATGGTGTATGATGACAAGGCCTCAAAAAACATACATGGTGACTTGACCTTGCTTCAAGGTCAAGGTCGCAGGGGCCATAAATGTTGTGTAAAAAACAGCCATTTTTCACATTTTCCCAATTTTCTCTGAGGTTTTTGAGATTGGATACCGCACCTATACATGGTATATAGGGCAAAGTAAGCCCTATTTTTTATACCAGTTTGGTTGACCTTGCTTCAAGATCAAGGTCACAGGAGCTCTTTAAAGTTGGATTGTATACATATTTTGAAGTGACCTTGACCCTGAACTATGGAAGATAACTGTTTCAAACTTAATAATTATGTGGAGCACATGTTATACTTTCATCATGAGACACATTTGGTCACATATCATCAAGGTCAAGGTCACTTTGACCCTTATGAAATGTGACCAAAATGGGGTAGTGAACCACTAAAAGTGACCATATCTCATGGTAGAAAGTGCCAATAAGCACCATTGTGCTTCCTATGTCTTGAATTAACAGCTTTGTGTTGCATGACCTTGAATGACCTTGACCTTGGGTCAAGGCCACATGTATTTTGGTAGGAAAAATGTGTAAAGCATTCCTTAGTTTAGTGTATGATGTCATTGCTAGGTGTAGTTGATTGACCTTGACCTTGAAGGTCACCTGAAGGTCAAGGTCATGTAAAGGTCAAGGTCTTGTAAAGGTCAAGGTCAAGCATGTGAGTCGTATGGGCTTTGCCCTTCTTGTTTTCTGAGGAACAAATATCGGTCGATGGTGGCCGCAAATGGATTCAAACATGAAAAAAATACCATAACAAATCTTCGAAAATATTGATTTTGTATAACTTTTATGTTTTTGATTTGTGCACAATCACCAAAACAATTTGTAAACAAGACGTATTGAGAGATCGAGTGTCTCCAAACCGTAGCTGTCAGACGGGCACAATTGAAGTGGGACCTAGTGTACGATGCCAAGCTGTAATGGTAGCCGATTGCTGTCTAGTTCGGGACTGAATACACACTTTCGATTGTCCGACGTGGCCGGGATGACAAATCCACGCAACTGGTAAGAGATCACAATGTTTACTTTGTAAACAACACGATGCGCGATCGATCGACTTGCCCTTACTTTTCGAGGAATAAAGATTGGTCGATGATGGCAAACAGTGGCAGTAAACCACGAAAAAGGTTTTTTTTACTATAAAAATGGATACATTTTGCATTTAGAGTTCATGCACAAGCACTAAGACGATTGTAAACAAAACGTGGTGAGAGGATTCGAGTGTCCCGACACCATAGCTGTCAGACGTGCACAATCTAAGTGTGATCCGAAGTATGATGTAAAGCTGTAATGGTAGCTGGTTACTGACCAGTTCTGGTCGAATACACAGTTTCGATAGCCTGACGTGGCGAGGATTAAAAATCCACGCAATCGGTGTGAGATTACAATGTTTACTGACTCGATGAGTAATCGGTCGACATGCATGGAATACTTTGTTGTTCTTTTTTGTTTCACATGATCAGAGATGGTAGGTGGGCTATGCCAACACACGAACGTTTGATCAGAGTTGATTGACACATTTTTAATTATAAAATTGGCCTGTCTTAGGTGATGTCTGAAAGGAAGATAGTGGCACGATATGTTGACACCCTCAAGCATGATGCCCGCCAACGGTATGAAGAGAAAAATGAGGTGATCGGTGTCATTGATCCTACTAACTGACAAAAGATCAGCTTGATCCAGAATCGAAAAGTGTTTCCCTACAAGTGCCACTCGATCTTTCAATACGTTTTGTGTATAAATTGTTTTGGTTATTGTGCACAAACGTAAAAGTTATACAAAATCAATATTTTCGAAGATTTGTTATGGTAAATTAAAAAAAATCATCTTTGAATCCATTTGCGGCCACCATCAACCAATATTTATTCCTCAAAAAAGACGCACACATACCTCTTTTACGTTGTGAAAGCGAGTGGCCTAGTTTTCATATCCCTGAAATATGGTGGACATTAATCTTTTAGCTTGACCTCCGGTGTACCCGTCTCATGCCACGGAAGAAGACTTGCGTAGGAAAAAGCGTAATTGTAACAACACGTGTTTGGATGAACATGTCTAAAATACTCATTATCTGGCCCAGTGGAAACAATGCCATTGCACTAATTAATCGCTCTCTTGTTCGTGCCTTCCAGAAGAGATGCAAAGCTACCTGTAGCGTGCAAAAAAGTCGACAGTGCAAAAAAGTCGGCGGAGATCATCAGGTAGTTACCTCCCTTGTTGCTTTTTATAGACTCCGCTATCGCATGTGATTTTGTGGGAAATCTCTCCCAATGAGCGAGGGATTTGCTGCTGTACGAACTATTTTTGCAGGTGTGTTGTTTTTATTCACTCAGCAAATTACGTAGAGTGCAAAAAATTTGCCCGTGCTAAAGAAACGGCGGAAGTCATCAGAGAGTTACCTCTCATGTTGCTATTTGCCAGATTAATACTCCACTGATTGCACGTGTTTTGTGGGAAATCTCTGTACCACGGCGTGCAACTGCAATTTACAGGATAAATGAAAACACAACCCACCTGCTAAAATAACTAGTACGACAGCAAATCCATCGCTTGTCGGGAGATATCCCCACACCCACCCCCCACCCCCCACCCCAATAGGTGCTATCAGCGGAGTCTACAGGAAATAGCAACAAGGGCGGTAACTCTCTGAAAACTTCCGCCGTCTCTTATGCACTTTTTTGGGCACGCTACGTATTTTGCACAATTAATAAAAACAACCCACCTGCAAAAATAGCTTGAACAGCATCACATCCGTCGCTTGTCGGGAGAGATTTTCCACAAAAACAAGAGCGATAGCGGGGCCTGTAGCGTGCAAAATAGTAACCCGTGCAAAACAGTAACCGGAAGTCATCGCAGAGTTATCTGCGAGGGACGTGCTGAGAATTCCACTCTAAAAAGAGACGGCACCCGCCACTCCGCCTGACTGACTTGGCACGCCCAGGGAGTTATGCTAAGATCCGGCCGCGTAAATATATCTGCGTTTTGTGACAAACGTCTTTCTCGGCGGTACTGTACTCCATGCACCTTAACGGTGCGCGTGATTCGGGTGTAATCTTAAGCTAAACGACGTTTATTGGCGCTGCTGAAATGGTCGAAGTCGGAAACATTCGGAACGTCGTTTAGCTTAAGATTACACCCGAATCACGCGCACCGTTAAGGTGCATGGAGTACAGTACCGCCGAGCAAGACGTTTGTCACAAAACGCAGATATATTTACGCGGCCGGATCTTAGCATAACTCCCCGGGCGTGCCAAGCCAGTCAACGGTCGCGTTTTATAAAACCAGACTACAAACAGACTACAGGGAGGTGACTCCCATATTATTTCCGGCAGGGGAGACGGCTTTACACGGGGAAAAACTTTTTTGAACGCTACATCATGTGTTAAACTACACAAATGCACCAATACCTCGTAAAGCAACTAATGCGTCGTTTATCGGAATATATTCCATGCGAAGAACAGGTGCAGGAGCGGTAAATTGCATAAAGCACGTCCCTCGCAGATAACTCTGCGATGACTTCCGGGTACTGTTTTGCACGGGTTACTATTTTGCACGCTACAGGGCCTATATAATAGCAACAGTGGAGGTAACTCTCTGACGACTTCCGTCGACTTTTTAAGACGGTCGACTTTTTTGCACGCTACACTTCCTGTGACATCTAGCTCACGCAGTTCTGCAATCTCTTCAGTTTTCACTTTCACAGCGACCTTACACGCTGCAGAAAGCATTTATTATCATTCAAATTACACTGAAGATCATTACACCAGAGATCACGGTTGTGCTGAGCAGAATACATGTGTCACGCTTGAATCATCCGTAGTATGTCTTATTTTAAAGAGAAGATCTGTCATATTTTTCTCATTTCATTACCCTTCTCATGTACGTTATGACCGTAACACGTGCAACGCTGCAAGGTCACTTTGACATGGGCATTCCAACACTAAGAAAAGCACTACAATCACTGCATATATATATATCGTGAGCATTTTCCACTTCCCTCTTCCACCCTTTCTCACTCACGACATTCAGAAGTGATAATTACTCGAACACATTTGCATACTTGCAAATACAGCCCTGGTTAATGCACGTTTGTATACACATGAAATGCATGCCAATTTTCAGCCGAATATCTCCGATTTGAATAGTTAAGAGCAAGAGCCGTTGAGCGAGCCGGCTGCAGCGTATTTTGCATTGCAAACATCCGTTCAACTTCGGTATTTTTGGCTCGCTGGTGTGGAGGTGCGGCTTAAGAAACGTGAATGCAATACCTTGGCGCTTCACGATGGACTGAATGGTTTCTTTCAGTCAGGCGAGTCGGTCCTGGCATGTGTCTTTTTTGTGTGAGTTATGGATCTCCCTTGCTGATGTGCTCTCGCGGATACAATAGACGTCCACTCCTGTGTGCTTCAAGCCAAGACATGCAACAGACAGGAAATGGGGAAATCGCGGGGTAAGCATTGCGCTAAGACCAGGGGCGCGTTTCTTAGTCAAGGGGCGCGTTGCCTAGTTTTCTCGATGGCAAGCCAAGTGTTCTACAAGAATCTCGCAGGAAACTCGAGGCCAAGGGTGTTGCCCACGGCGTTTCATTCGCAAGGAGGCACTCGCTGGGACAGCGGGTGACCGAGGTAGCTCCGGAGGTAACTCGCCGCGTCTAGCAGGGGCGCGATTCTTAGGGAAGGAATCTCGCAGGAAACTCGAGGGTTAGGCGTTGCCTGCGGCGTCTCGTTCACAAAGAGGTACTCGCAGCGAAGGAGGGTAGGAGGTACCTCACCGTGTCTAGTTATAGAGGCCCGGATAATCCAAAATGGCGGAGACCGTTCCAGTTTGGTTGCCGCTGATAGACGGCAGTGTTTGCAATGTGCTTCTCACTGTCCAAGAATGGAAAAGTGTACGTACACGGAAGTATTTGCTGTTCGAGTGTTCATTTGTTTATTTTGAGGAGTATGTGTATAGGTCTTTTCTGGACAAACACTGCCGAAATTTACTTTTCGTTTGCATACACGAATCATCGTACATGTTCACTCTCTGAAGTACGTCCCTTGAATTGATCGAAGTGTAATAAATTCCCTGACCCAGAACCTGCAGATACCGTGCAACAGGGGACACGCAGCATCAAGGTGGAAAAGCACGTGCAACATCGCCTCTAACATCAAGCACCGACGCTGCATAACGCTTAAAGGTGTATAACGCTGCACAAAAAATAATATGATGTGGACTTAAAGTCACACCACCCACCATGAACCGTGACAGACCCTTAATCTTTGCATAAAATTAAACAATAATACACTGAGTTGCGACAGAACTCCCCCCTAGGATTAGACTTTACCGTCTAAGCCGATAATCTTGGAACGACTCAGTCTAATCTCAACTCTTCCATTCTGAAACGAAAAGGACTGCTAGGGATCTGCCGACATTTAAACAAACAAATGAACAAACAGTTACACGTTCAACTTTCTTCTCGTACACAAAAGTAGTTACTCCCAGAATCCCAAAAAGAACAGTAAACCATAGAAGTGGGAAACTACCTCCCAAACTCCTAACAAAAAATGCATGAAGACATACTACATGTCAGAAGGGCTTAAGCCACAGGTCCAGTCTAAACGGGTGACAACAGCACCCCCTGGAACGTCCTCCCGACTGCTCCTGACCATGCCTCCAAAGCCAGGAGACATAAAAACCAGCGAAATACATCGCCCAGGTATGCCCAGACCATTTCTCGAAAACCAGGAGACACCAGTCTGCCCCGGCAATACCTAACACTGTCACGAAACCCCATGAACAGCACCACCCAACACAGGGCAAGAAAAAACAACAGATTGACCCAGTCTCGAAATCTGCACAGCACAGACCTCCTTGCTGACAAAACCAAACCAAAAAGAGCCAGCAACAAGCGCCGCAAAGTACTACAGAAAGTTAAGATTAGAACGAACCAAGAGTACAACAACATTACTTTGATTGCAATTACGTTACCCTTACAAGACACATAAGTCACGCGAGACAACACAAAGATTAGTGACTGCTTCATGGAAGGAATCCCGGACGAGCCCCCATCTGTTGCAACATTGTCTACAATTGAACCTGGGTTGCTTTCTTTTAATTGAAAAAGTTCCCGTGCCATTCGAGATGTCACCATGGTATGTTCTATCAAGTGAAACTGCTGTGATGTATCGTCAGTTACTTCGTCTATTGGCAACTTCTTCACCGGCTCTCGCACTGGGACTCAGCCATGTTTTTTCGGGTTTCCGCCTTGCCCGTTGATGATTGGCCGTTTCTAGACGTCTTCCGATGCTTGCCTCGCTCTCGGCTTGCCCTCGAGGAGGGTACCTAGCGTAGGCAACGTGCCCAGACACTTGTACCGTTTCCACTGGGCAGAGTAACAACTCTCTAACAGAAGCACTGTAACAATGCTATGACACTAGGGGCGGTCTTAGATTCAAAAGCGTGTGGAGCATTGTAAGTCAAGTCTTGACTGTGGCAATCTTTTCTTTCTATCTAGACGAGTTAGTGACGTTTTGAACACTCGACGTTTCGTACACCAGGAATACTACTTATCGTACACGTAACATTCAACTGAATTCATAATTGATTCCAGTAAAAGAAGTTCCCAATGTAGGTAATGTTGTAGATTTAGTTCACTGTTGGCAATTGAGCTTATTGATTTTGTGAATAGATCTACAATACAATACAGGCAATTAACAAGAGTAAACCAGTTTTTGCGTGAAATGAAAAAGGAAACCAGTTATTATGAGTAATGACCGATTCCGTCAGTCATTTCAAGTCATGCCTTAAACAGTTTTCAAAGGAATCGTTCCTTGAATCTTATATAGACATAATAGTGACTTAACGTGACAGCAAGAGGTTGAAATGAGTGTGACTATGCTAGAAACCGTCTCTCTCTCTCTCTCTCTCTCTCTCTCTCTTTCTCTCTCTTTCTCTCTCTCTCTCTCTCTCACACACACACACACACACATACACACACACGCACGCACGCACGCACGCACACACAAACACACACACAAAGACACACACACAATACTAACACATGCTTGATTTGTGGCTAACTCTAATCTTGAATGGTACAATTCGTTGAGTTCATAATCTGGGTCATCAGAAAGCCTAAATTTTTTTAATCGAGAATCGCCAATACCTCCGTTTGGAACTTCGAGCAATTTCCCTTGGTAAAAAGTATGTCCAGACATACGAAACGCACCCTATTGTATGTTCGAAACGTCGTTTTCGTGTACAAAACGTCGCGTGTACGAAACGTCGTGCTCCCCTATCGAGACAACCCAATCAACAATAATCATCCAATTTATTTCTCTGTTCTTTATCTCTATTCCATGATGGCACAAAGTCTTTTCTTCCCGCTGAACCAGGGATACCATGGAAAGTTGAACCATGGAGGCGTACGACTACCTTCCAGATGTATGTGAGTACCTGGAGTCTGACGATGCAGAGTTTGACGCCTTGGTCGAAGGCGGGGACACTCAAGGCAGCTCTCCCCCCTATTCCACACGCCTCATTGGCCTCAAGAAACTGACGTTAGAACACCTTCCTGAGCCCATCCGGTCCGAGGAAAACCTGCGGTTCATCAAGGACATCGGCAGACGAGTTGTCAGAATCAAGGTAACGAAGCCTAGTGCAGAGAGACCCGTTGGAGACCATTTCAAGAATCTAAAATCTTTCTCAGGGTCGGGCCTGGCAGTTTTCTTTTATGGCGAAATGGTCATTGTCTCCACCAACAAGCACGTGCTTTTCAACGATGAAGAGGTACAAAACTCCATCGTGGAATTCTTCGTTGATACTCCCGTCCAAGAGGGGCGCATTTCCTTGGGGGAAGGAGCGGGAGTGAGGACCATCCGCACTGAACATGACGATGACTTCACTCTGGCAATCTTCAGAGTGAGGCAAACTGCTCGACGTCTCTTGCAAGAGTTCGAGTCCTGCAGAGGGTTTCCCCAACTAGCGCAGACGCGAAATATCGATGCACAACCTGGTGACGATTCGAAACACGTCTGCCTCGTATCCCACCCCAAGGGCCTGTTCAAGAAGGTCAGCTTCGGGAGGATGATGGGAACGGGCAGCAAGAGAGCGTTTCACCACGACGCTGACTCCGAGAAAGGCTCAAGTGGAGGCCCGATCCTCATCTTCTCTTCCACCCCGGTTGATGTCCCGCTCGATAGTATCTGGTACCACGACGGTCGAGTCGAAACGGGGGGAGCCGTCAAGATTGCCAAGCTGCAGATCAACGACACGCAGATGTTCGTAGCCGACTTTCAACGCCACATTTGCGTAGACCTGGGGTATGAGAAGTGGAGTTTTCGGTCCAAGTGCGTTTGTGGAACTAAGTCTACACTTGTCAAGTCATCATGGAGTTCTTCTCGTGGCTGACGATCGTTCTTGTCTATGGGTTGGCCCCAGCCTCCAAGCACACTCAAGGAGACGCCACCGGGAAAGATTCAGCTCAGGACCGCGCTGCTGAAAGCAGGCTCAAGGTGCGGCTCGCTGACTTCATTCTCCGGCTGTTGTTCCACAAGAAAATTGTCGCTGACGCGACAATCCATGGCGTCTGTCACGACCTCCTGACGGCGTTCACGTCCGCTCTGGCTGTCCACCAGCCGTGCGTCTGCCAGTCCATTCGCCAGCTGGCCAGAACAGACGGCCTTGGCAAGAACTCGAAGAGTTTCTTGGTCCCAGACCAAGTGCCTGATGACGCCGATGTGGAGACAACGTGGCCCTGGACCGACAACCCGGATCCAGTTCGTGATGACAAAAACTCCGGTTCCTGTCTGCTGGATGTCATTTTGAGCAAGCTCGAGCCGTGCCTTAAGTTTCCGGGAGTGAACGAGGAGATCGACAATTTAGAATACCTGCACATCCTCCTGGCGATGACGGTTAGACTGCTACAAGCACTTGAAGTGGCAACATCTACGAAGAGCGTACGCCCAGTCTCCGGGAAAATAACCCAAGTGGTCTGCGCTGAAGACACCAAGGATGAGGAAGAAATAATTTACTCCAGACTCCCGAAGACTGCTACCACAAGTTTTCTCGAAAGTAAACATCTTGAAACTGTTGCTGATCCACCTCATACAGCCTCGAGTGGAAGGCTTTCACCCAGAGTCACAGAAGGTACAGAGCCCCAGATCCTAAAAAGTAAAACATTCGCAGTGCATCACTCGGCGCCTTCTTCAAACGCATCTGCAACCACCAAGCCTCCTTTGAGCAAGGAGCACCTGAGCATGCTACAACTGGCGACAGAATTGTTCACAGAGTGTCTTTACGCAGCGGAAAGCAATGCCACTTTGTTCTCCAACCTTCACGGCTGGCAGCTGGCTCGTGCAGACCGTGCCTCCAGGGAAGACCGTTGCCCGAGAGGCGAGGCGTGGAACCAGACCATGGTGACGCTGCTTCGACACCAGTGTGCCCACTCCCCTTCAGGACGCCACGGCCTGCACAGCAGTCACTCATCTCTGCTCCCAGAACCTGAAGCAACTTCTTCGAGGTCGGGCGGCAATTCTGCACATTCACAGGAATCTTCCGACAGAACTTCCTGCCCATGTGGACGCCCCACGTCTAAAAAACTGTGGGACGAAGTCGATCAATTGAACACTCGGATGAAGTCCCTTACCAGCAAGTTGGAAAATCTGGCTCCTCTGTCGCTGAGACAGCTTCATATCCCAGAAGAAAGCAAGTCCTTCTTTTCCAGAGACGTGTATCCCATTCTCTTTCTCACGACTTTGTGCTTGGAAAACGAAGTGTACGAGATGATACTACCGACGGTTTTGAATCACGTCCAAGGGACAGAGAACACAGCAGAGCAAGGGACAGAGAACACAGCAGAGCAAGGCACAGAGAACACAGCAGAGCAAGGCACAGACCACGCACAAAACGACAGAGCAGAGATCGCTGGGAAAGCAGAGCCCCAAAGCGAATCGCCTGATACCACGTGCAAAGCTTTTGACCCAACCAGTCGACCCAAAGCAGAGAGGAAGCCTGCGTTTCTGGAGAGGAGGGAACACCGAGTGCCAGATATGGTGTACATCCATGCTATGCATTACGACCTGTACAACTTTGACGAGGGGCCAGGCCTCAGTGCAAGAAGAGCATTCGTTCGGCATGCAGACGGAGCCATCACGCCGTGGTCGGAATCCATACGAACGACCTCTGGCTTTCAGGAAGAAACTCTTGAAGGACATCCCGACACCCCAGGCATCCTGGGCCCTACTCCCGTCGTACAAACTGCCCCAATGGACTCAACCTACCATTCTCAATGTCCTATGCCTCTTCTGCTAGGTGGTCCATCAGAAATGTCTACGGAACCATCCAGATCGAGCTCAGAAACGGAATGTTTGCTGTCACGTTCATCTGACCAACTGGAGGAAGCAGTCAGAGAGAAAAAAGGAATGCCAGCTCTCTCGTCCGGTGTTACGTCCAGTGTGCCACAACTGGAAGCCGGGAAGGCCGATGGGCAACGTCAAACCAGGTACGTGGCGTCTGGACCGCAGGAGTCGCACAAGAAATCGTCTTTGTCCATGCAAAGCAGCAGTACCTTCCGCAGAATCATGCGCGACATCACCACATGGGGTGTAAAACACATGACAGGACGAGGTGGAGCGGAAGTCAGCGGTTCGGAGACGACATCCTCTCTTTCTCCTCCCTTCGGCTCACAAAAGCGTAGAAAAGTTCAAAACGAGGACATTTTCAACTTCGAAGCTGAGCAGGACCTGTACATTCAGATGGAAACGGCTTTCTACAACGCCGACTGCTTCCTCAAGCATATCAACGGTGTCCTCGAGTCTACCCAAGGAGTCGACTGGAGTCTCACGCTCGATGACCACATGTTCGATGCAGCACAGCCTTCTAGTCTTCCAGTACCAGACGGCAGCTGTGGAGACACGGAGCAGTCACCTCCCAGCCAGGGGCTCTCCCCAGTGACAGGCTCGTTCTCCCTTTGTCCGCCCACAGTGCAAGAGTTCCTGCGGCTTGTCTCGACACTGCGTAAGTCACCTGACGTCACGCTGTCCACCATGGAGCAGGTCATATCTCAAGCGTGGCCAGACGCGCCTAACGGCGTCCAGCTAGTGGTCTCCTTGGCAAGAGAGCGATCCGCGAGCCTCTTGACGAAAACGTTGCTACTGTTCAGGGAATGGGAGCTCCTCCCCAATGCTGCAAGTCAGTTCGACAGTCATTGGGTGTGCCTGCACGTCATCATGGCCACCACGGCCCTCATCATGCTGGACGAGGCCTTTGAGAGCGAGGAAACGGCCAAGTTGGATATTCGAAAGGTAAGAGAAGCCGTAGCAAGCGTATTCAAGGTACTAGTGATATTATAGTGGTGGTGGTGGTGGTTGTTATGGTGTAGTAGTAGTAGTAGTAGTAGTAGTAGTAGTAGTAGAAGAGGAGGAGGAGGAGGAGGAGGAGGAGGAGGAGGAGGAGGAGGAGGAGGAGGAGGAGGAGGAGGAGGAGGAGGAGGAGGAGGAGGAGGAGGAGGAGGAGGAGGAGGAGAAAGAGGGAGGGAGGGGAGAGAGGGAGGGAGGGAGGGGAGGGAGGGAGGGAGGGAGGAAGGGAGGGAGGGAGGGAGGGAGGGAGGGAGGGAGGGAGGGAGGGAGGGAGGGAGGGAGGGAGGGAGGGAGGGAGGGAGGGAGGAGGAGGACGAGGATGAGGATGAGGTGGAGGAGGAGGACGAGGAGGAGGAGGACGAGGAGTAAGACGAGAACACGGAGCAGGAGGACGAAGAGCAGAAGGACGAGAAGCAGGAGGACGAGAAGCAGGAGGACGACGAGCAGGAGGACGACGAGCAGGAGGACGAGAAGCAGGAGGACGAGAAGCAGGAGGACGAGGAGCAGGAGGACGGCGAGCAGGAGGACGAGAAGCAGGAGGACGAGAAGCAGGAGGACGAGGAGCAGGAGGAAAAAACAGTTGCAACAAACGATCTTGTAGTGGTGGTGGTGGTGTCAAGATCCCAAAACCGGAGCAGGGTCAGCAGCGGCAGTCTACAAAGCGCCAGTTACGACGGAAAGATTGTGTCGTATCGAAGGCCGTGATAAGGGTAATTAAACGTAGTATTATCACAAACAGAGTGGTTGAGTACAGCTTGAAGCCAAACTGACACCTTTCATGCTTTCTGTCTACAGGTCTTCATCAGTGCCTATCTGCCGTGCCAAAACCTTGAGCGAGCCATAGGGGAGAGGAGTAGAGATAACATCGGCCCAAATCTGCTGCCAGCAAGAGCAGAGTTGATCGAGTGTCTGGAGTTGGACTCCTCGCTTGTCCGAATGTTGGACAGCGAGCTGTCAGGGATTAGTTTCACCACCCGTGAACTCCGCGCTCTCGCTCT
>JAWQFJ010026583.1:5000-17500 GCA_034096865.1 Theodoxus fluviatilis | reverse complement strand
GTGGAAAGACGGCCAAGCTGGCGGGCCATACAAGCTAGCAAGCAACAGCATATCTTACTGACAAGCGATCTTGGTTGGTTAATTCTCAGTGAATTTCCAGTGATTCATTCGAAAACTGACAAAATAATTTGACGGTTCGGAAGAAGAAGAAAAAAACTCGTAAAAACGCAGCCAATCAGATGTTGTGTTCATTCTCACGCCCCTCTTCTCGGACGAGTCCACCAGTGTGGCCCGTTTGCGGAAGCCTTTCCCGTATCTGCACTTGTTTTATAGCACGTTGTTCTGGGCTTCAATCACGTGACAGAAGCTGAAAACGGGAGAGCAGTCCCATGAGCAGGTGTAGGAGTGCCGCGCGCGCTCTCATGCGGAATCTGAGTCTTCGTTCCATTTTGAGCAGACTCGTCGCATGGCGCTGCTGCTTTTCATAATGGAAAAAGGATCGTGTAATGGAAACTTGTCCTCATCCATTTGGATCCCATTGTCTGTCCTGTGCTGCTGTCAAAGAATGAATCCATGCATGACGTCGAAATTTCACCCCCACCCCCACCTCTCCGTACAGTTGATTCACACGATTTAGAGAGTAAAAATAGGAGTCAAGAACGGCCACATTGCCAGATATGCTGTATGTGTATGTGGTAGCGATATATGTAGTGTTCTCGTCTCACAGTTGATCGGAAATGACTTAATTAAGCGGAGAGCAGAATATTGTGATCGCAACGTCGCATTACAACTCGATTTTGCAGATGACAGTATCGTAAAATGTTATCTTTGTCATTTGAACACAGAACGCCCCACGCGTAGTGAGACAGGGCGCCATTAATCAAGGCACTGTACTCCTGCAGTCTAGTGTCATGTCCTAATTCCTCCATGCAAGCAAAGAAGGGGAGGAGGAGGAACAGTAGGGGGAGGAGGAAGAAGAGGGGGGAGGAGGAACAGTAGGGAGAAGAGGAACAGTGGGGGGGGGGGGAGGAGGAGGAGGAGGAGGAGGAGGAGGAGAGAGGAGGAGGCGGAGGAGGAGGAGGAGGAGGAGGAGGGAGGAGGAGGAGGAGGAGAGAGGAGGAGGAGGAGGAGGAGGAGGAGGAGGAGGAGGAGGAACAGTAGGGGGGGGGGAGGAGGATTAGTAGGGGAAGAAGGAGGATAAGGAGGTGGAGGAACAGTAGGGGAAGGAGGAGGAGGAGGAGGAACAGTAGGGGGGGGGAGGAGGAGAAGGAGCAGGAACAGTAGGGGGGGGGGAGGAAGAGAATGAACAGTAGGGGGGAGGAAGAAGATTAACAGTAAGGGTGGGGGGGGGGGAGGAGGAGGAAAAACAGTAGGGGGGGGGGGAGAGGAGGAGGAACAGTAGGGGGGGGGGAGGAGGAGGAACAGTGGGGGAGGGGAGGAGGAGGAACAGCTTCTAGTAGGGGGTGGAGGAGGAGAAGAAACAGGGGGGGAGAGGAGGAGGAACAGTAGGGGGGGAGGAGGAGAAGGAACAGTAGGGGGGAGGAGGAGGAGGAACAGTAGGGGGATGGGGGGAGGAGGAGGAGACTCAATAGAGCGAGAGGAGGAGGAACAGTAGAGAGGGGAGGAGGAGAAGGAACAGTGGGGGGGGGGGGGAGGGGGGAGGAGGAGGAGAAACAGAAAAGGGGGGAGAGAGAGGAGGAGGAACAGTGGGGGTGGGGGAGGTCGAGGAATACTGGGGGGGGGGGGGAGGAGGAATAGGGGGGGGGAGGGGGAATAGGGGGGGGGAGGAAGAGAAACAGTGGAGGGGGGAGGGGGGGTGGAGGAGGAGGAACAGTAGGGGGGGGGGGGGAGGAGGAGGAACAGTGGGTGGGGGAGGGGGGGGGAGGAGGACAAACAGGGGAGGAGGAGGAGGAGGAACAGTGGGGTGGGGGGGGGAGGAGGAGGAGGAACATTGGAGGGGGGAGGAGAAACAGTAGGGGGAGGAGGAGGAGAAACAGTAGGGGGGGAGGAGGAGGAACAGTAGGAGGGGGAGGAGGAGGAACAGTAGGGGGGGGGGGGAGGAGGAGGAGGAACAGTGGGAGGAGGAGGAGTAACAGTGAGGGGGAGGATGACGTGGAACAGTGGGAGGGGGGGATGAGGAGGAACAGTAGGGAGGGGGAGGACGAGGAACAGTAGGGGGGAGGGGGGAGAAGGAGGAACAGTAGGGTTGGGGGGGGGGGAGAAGGAGGAGGAACAGTAGGGGGGGGAGGAGGAGAAACAGTACGGAGGGGGAGGACGAGGAACAGTAGGGGGGGAGGAGGGGGAACAGTAGGGGGAGGGGGGAGGAGGAGGAACAGTAGGGGGGGGGGGTAGAAGGAGGAACAGTGGGGGGGGGGAGGAGGAGGTACAATAGGGGAGGGGGAGGAGGAACAGTAGGGGGATTACCAGGAGGAGGAGGAGGAGGAACAGTAGGGGGGGGCGGGGGAGGAGGAGGAGAAGGAACAGTAGGGGGATTACCAGGAGGAGGAGGAGGATCAGTAGGGGGATTACCAGGAGGAGGAGGAGGTACAGTAGGGGGATTACCAGGAGGAGGAGGATAAGTAGGGGGATTACCAGGAGGAGGAGGAACAGTAGGGGGATTACCAGGAGGAGGAGGAGGTACAGTAGGGGGATTACCAGGAGGAGGAGGAACAGTAAGGGGGTTACCAGGAGGAGGAGGAACAGTAGGGGGATTACCAGGAGGAGGAGGAACAGTAGGGGGATTACCAGGAGGAGGAGGAGGATCAGTAGGGGGATTACCAGGAGGAGGAGGAACAGTAGGAGGATTACCAGGAGGAGGAGGAGGAGGATCAGTAGGGGGATTACCAGGAGGAGGAGGAACAGTGGGGAGATTACTAGGAGGAGGAGGAGGATCAGTAGGGGGATTACCAGGAGGAGGAGGAGGATCAGTAGGGGGATTACCAGGAGGAGGAGGAACAGTAGGAGGATTACCAGGAGGAGGAGGAGGAGGATCAGTAGGGGGATTACCAGGAGGAGGAGGAGGATCAGTAGGGGGATTACCAGGAGGAGGAGGAGGATCAGTAGGGGGATTACCAGGAGGAGGAGGAACAGTAGGGGGATTACCAGGAGGAGGAGGAGGATCAGTAGGGGGATTACCAGGAGGAGGAGGAGGATCAGTAGGGGGATTACCAGGAGGAGGAGGAGGATCAGTAGGGGGATTACCAGGAGGAGGAGGAACAGTAGGGGGATTACCAGGAGGAGGAGGAGGATCAGTAGGGGGATTACCAGGAGGAGGAGGAGGAACAGTGGGAGGATTACCAGGAGGAGGAGGAGGAACAGTGGGGGGATTTCCAGGAGGAGGAGGAGGAACAGTAGGGGGATTACCAGGAGGAGGAGGAACAGTAGGGGATTACTAGGAGGAGGAGGAACAGTAGGGGAAGTACAATGAGGAGGAGGAGGAGGAGGAGGAGGAGGAGGAGGAGGAGGGGGAGGAGGAGGAGGAGGAGGAGGAGGAGGAGGAGGAGGAGGAGGAGGAGGAGGAGGAGATGAGGAGGTGGAGGACCTACAGCACTATTGTATTGTCATACCTCTCAGGTGCGATGTTCGTGGTACTGAAGCTGAGGAAAGCAGCAGCCACCAAGGATCTGACTTCAGACGGCTTCAGTGCTCTACAGCTGTTGACCGTTCTGTCTCGACTGACGTCCAGTGCCAGCCTCAGAACCGAGGTAGGGGATGGTGAGGATCCTCCGCTAGAGAATGAATCCTGCGGGGTTTTTTTTTCTTACCATGCATTTGTCGTGAACAGTTGAGCCCCGCTTTGGAGGGTTCGTGTTTGGGAAGCGTCCATTGATTTCTGATAATATTTCTAAAAAGTAACCTCGTGGGAACATTTTTCAGAGCATTTCAAATAATATCGTAACGCGAGGGAAAATGATGTAATTTTCAAATGCAATGCAGCAGTGTGATAAATCGGAGTCGCAAGGAATTCTTTTCTTGTCTGTATTTCCCCATCCAAGCATCGTCAATTGAGAAAATGCTACTTTGCTTCTGACCAAAGCTTCCAAAAATTTGAGTAGAAAACTTTAAAACCTGTGTAGCAATGGGCTTCAGCTGATGAGGGAAATAATTGTGCGCCAGCTGCTGAAGGCGAAATAAACAGCACAAACCAACTAATGCGTAGCCATGCGATTGATAATGTTTCTGTGTGTGTGTGTGTGTGTGTGTGTGTGTGTGTGTGTGTGTGTGTGTGTGTGTGTGTGTATGTGCGTGCGTGCGTGCGTGTGTGTGTGTGTGTGTGTGTGTGTGTGTGTGTGTGTGTGTGTGTGTGTGAAGGAACAAAAGATGTAAACACTCCTCGTCTTTTTTGCTCTTCAGATGTTGCGAGGAGGGGTGGAGGATGTGATCACCGAGCTGTTGTCACTTGGAGACCATGTCGTGGCCGAGGCTGCCGCGGGTCTGCAGAGAGCCTGGCCTGCCGAGGCGTGTGTTGACGCTGCGTCGTCACCCATTCCTCTCTGATCTGCGCATGGGCTGCGCACAGCTCGATACACACAAGCAGTGTATTGCAGAATGTTCCATGGCGATGATTTTGCATGGTATACATGTACACGGATGTAGGATCCTACACTGGCAACTATCACAGTCGTTTACTTGTTGTTGTTCTTCTCTAATAGCACATACCTAACCTGTTACTCAGTAGACAGAACTGGAAGGGAGGGTCTGCATGGACAGTCCCCGCACCATCTTTCAATGCCTGCAACATGCCGCGGACGGGTTTATAAGGATTACTTCACTGACACCCTGCGTGGTTGTTTTTTATATATACATCAGCAATATGCCCCGGACACTTGGACACTTTCACAGGAAACGTTTCATTTGATCTTTTCATTGTGTGGCAATTAGAAAATAACAATGGTACACGAAATACTTGGGTACGAGTCATGGGAAAAGTGTCTTCAGATTCAATGCAGATAGCTGATAGGTTACATAAGATAAAAACTGAAATAAACAACCGATCGACCCCCACCCCCTGTCACACGGCGAATTTGAGGAGCCGGTGAATTTGGGCCTTTTACATCCTGGCTATGGGTTAGGCGGCAACCCATTAAAGTTTTGCCGCGTTATAAAAGGGTAACATCGTGCGAAGCAACGGGGAGAGTGAATAGAGCTCACAGTGCGCACGGACTAAGGGAGGTTCTAGGAACTAAGAGGGTTTTGGTCCGTGCAAGTTGCTCGTGTGAGGCTCACAGGAGATTTGATAGAGGCGTTGGAGGGAGGAAATCGAGACAGAGGGAGAGAGCCGGGTGAGAGGACAGCTATTAGGTTGGTTTCGAGATAACTTGCTCTTTCTGCGTTTGAGAGGCAGGTGACAGTGTCCCACAGTGGAGATTTCTCGTGGCGAGAGTCTCGACCAGCGATAGTCTGTTACCTGCTGTAGTGTCAACTGACAGAGGAGGAAAGCCTGGGGCATGAACAACGGTGCTGGTTGGTTTCTAGAAAACTTGCTCTCTCTGCGATTGAGGGGCGGTTGACACTGTGTGTCCCACAGTGGGGACTTGTTTGGACAACAGTTCCGACCAACGTGAGTTTGTGACTTGCTGTCGTGTCGAGGAAGTAGGGTGAAGGATAACGGCCGGGTAGAAAGGTCGGTGACCTGGGGCCTGTTCAAGAGGCCTACCGGTACGTACCGGTACGTACCGGTAGCCTCTTGAACGACTTGGTACGGCTACCGGTACGTACCGGTACGTACCGCGCCGGAGAGCCGTTGCGCCCGCTGCGCCGTGTATAGCCAAAATGGCTGCCTTCGGAGAAAGGAAGAAAGTCATCATCACAAATATGCGCTGTGGCACGCATTTCGACCTGTGATTATTACCCAGCCTATGCGAGACGTTACAAGAAGTTAGGCTGATATTGTACTTTTCTTTTTTAAAAGAATATCTGCTCTGAAATAATTACTGGGCAAGATGTTAGAAAACATTTCCAAGGCAGATAGCGAAACAATTTTAAGGGAAGCAACTCTTATATCTGACATTAGCCCTTTGTTTGTTGTGTAATCTCCCTTGAAGTGAACATCGAAATATTCTTGCTTACACCAAGTTAGCACTGTCGTTTTGACATAAATTTCTATTCGAGCGATGCCGAGCATTCATGCACAGCTACAGCTTAACGTATTTCATCAGTTCCACAAGGAACGAGCAGTCTGCAGCTGCTGGTTTACTCATTTGTATTGTTCGTTAGTGAACGCTTGGCGGGGACTTTGGGTCCCGTTTGTTCCTGCAGTGGTAAAAGCATGATAGGGGAAGGGTGTATCCATCCTGAAGTTGTATTGTTGTATTCCGTGATGATGTGATTTTTTCCAGTTGTATGGTTTGAATTTAGGGAATTTGTTGTTGTGGAAGTCTGATGCTCTTGGTGTTTTGAATTTACGACAAGGGATTAGGAGTCGGGGTGGCGAGGGTCACGCTGTGGATTGATATGTTAGATGGTGTGATTAATTAACGACGTTTGGTGGAGGGCTGTGAGCTGATGTAGGTTTAGTGGTGGGTGCTTTGTGGGTTCGAGGTGAGGTGTTACAACTTCGCCTCGTGTTGAAGGGTGTTCTTGTTAGGGACGGCCATGTTGGGCTGACCGCGAGGTAGAGTATTGTTCGGGCCTTGGAAGGTTGTGATTTTCCCAATTGTTTGATCCAGATGTGGATTATGGGTTGTGGTTGTTGTTATTGATGTTCTGGAATTATTGGTCTGTATAATTTGAGCAGTGAGTTCAGAGTGGAGTCGTGAGCGTGTGGGGATATTGTTTGAGCTCGGAGTTTTGATGTTAGGATTGGGGAATGTTTTTGACTGGACATTGTCGGCCTGTGAGTATTTGATTGATCTGCTGATCAGCCGTCCGCAGGGATTGAGCCGAGGTATGCTGGGTGTTGTGTAGTGGTATTTGTTTGTAAAATAAACTGTCATTGTTAATTTATTTTCTTGTATTGTCGTATATTTTTTGATTGGATCTATAGTCCTCTATCGGAAAAAGTCTTGAGTAGAAAGGGAGCCGTGACACCCCCCACCCCCACCTCCCTCCAAAATACCGCAGTTGTTGCTACCACAAAAGTAAATAGCCTATAATCTTCCTTATGGCATCAACATTGTTTGTGTCAAGTTTGATCCCAACACCATAAGGGGTACCATAATGCATAGCGACAAAAACATAAACACGCACTCAAAACACACACACACACACACACACACACACACACACACACACACACACGCACTCTCTCTCTCTCTCTCTCTCTCTCTCTCTCTCTCTCTCTCACACACACACACACACACACACACACACACACACACACATAAATCTGATGTGCAAAAAGATTTCAAGCAATCTCTTTCTACTGTCAAAGCTGAGGCACTTTGTAGACACGGAAACCTGCAAAATCTTTTTCAGTGCCCACATCATATCACACATCAATTACGCATCAACATTGTGGGATAACTGTAGTAAAGCTAATTTGAAGAGAGTTAATTCACTATACAGAAGAGCTTCTAAGCTTATGGTCACAAATAAATCTCTCAGCACTGAAAAGAAAATGGAAATGCTTGACATTTTGCCTCTCCATAAGCATCTGCAGCTCAATATGTGTGTGCTTGTGAAAAAGGTAAAAGATGGCAGAACACCAGAATATCTAACCAAACGTTTTGAGCAGTCATCATTCAGAGGACATGACAAATTTCTCCTGCCTCAGCCTCGCATCGATTTGTTCAAATCGAGTCTATCTTACTCTGAGGCTGCTCTGTGGAATACACTGCCTGATGACATAAAATGTATCAAATCTTTGCCTATGTTCAAAGACAAAATTCGCACTATTCTCAGGCATCATCTTATGACATAGTTTTCCACGCTTTCATCTGACGTCTAGACAGTGGAACGGCTAAGTGTATTCTACATTGTCCATTCTTCACATATGCTTACTTCAGGCCACCCCTGGCTGAAATATTGGAGGGGTTCCGGCTGATTGGGGGTGGGGGAGTAGGGGAGGGAGTGTACACCAAGAGGCTTTGGCCTACATGTATGTATTTGTTTTTAACATTTGGATGTTTAGAAAATTGTTTTCTATGTATATGTCATTGTAGTCACTTCAAGTTCCATATTTAAATTTTGCTTCTCTGGTACACTATCTACCCATTTTAGTATGTTTAAGAAATTGCACATGTATAATTCTTGCGATAATTATACTGACTCTCTCTCTCTCTCTCTCTCTCTCTCTCTCTCTCTCTCTCTCTCTCTCTCTCTCTCTCTCTCTCTCTCTCTCTGTGTGTCCTCCCTCCCTCCCTCTCCCCCACCCTCTCCCCCACCCTCTCTCTACAACCCACCCACCCTCTTACTCTCATTCTCTCTTCCCTTCCTCCCCCTTTCCCCAGCTCCCCCCCCCCTCTCTCTCTCTCTCACTCTCTCTCTCTCTCTCTCTCTCTCTCTCTCTCTCTCTCTCTCTCTCTCTCTCTCTCTCTCCCTCTCTCTCTCTTCTCTCTCTCTCTTCTCTCTTTCTCTTCTCTCTCTCTCCTCTCTCTCTCTCTCTCTCTCTCTCTCTCTCTCTCTCTCTCTTACCACATTTGAATATTTTGCTTCAAGGGCTGAACGTAAGAAAGGCACTACTGCCTAATTCACTACCCTTGTAAAATAAAGTTCGTTCGTTCGTTCTCTCTCTCTCTCTCTCTCTCTCTCTCTCTCTCTCTCTCTCTCTCTCTCTCTCTCTCTCTCTCTCTCTCTCACACACACACACACACACACACACACACACACATACACACACACACACACTTTCCCCTGTAACTGTATAGAAGAATACACTATGCAAACTTGGAAACCATTCCAGTGTGAGCTGGCCTGTGCTGTGGGTCAAAAGGTCAGCAGCCCTCTGGCAAAATAAATGGTCCTTGGATTAACAGTCTTCCCCCCCCCCACCCCCACCCCCCCCCCCACCCCCCCCATTCTGTGAACCCGAGTCACGTGACTCTGGCACAGTTCGTAATGAATGCGTAATATGCTTGACCCTTCGCATTTCAGCGTTGCGCCAAAAATAGTTCGTTCTGATACTATTTGTTTTTCCACTTTTTACAGAAATCTTTCAGATGTCAAAACTTGTTTCCATTTCAACACAAATATCTTATTTTATCGAATAAACGCTTGTTTATTGCCTCAACTAGAGTAAGTTAAGAGGTTTTTTGCGAAATTGTCTTAGAACTACTTTAACGGTGTATATCAGAGAGCAGATCGGCTATCCCGCAAGCCTCTCGTGTGACCTCCATTTGCATATTTCGGACGAAAACTTTCCATCACGTGATGTCAACTGGGCTAAAGACACTTTCGCCGATAGGCGAAGTCTCTATAGTGAACTAGAATGCCCCCCTTCCCCAAAATAGAATCCTATTTATGTAACTCTGGCGAACACGCTGAACATGGTGTCTTTTTTTCCCTTGAGAATTTCTTCTTGCACAGGGTCAAGGGGTCATGAGTTAATTAAGTCCACTGCCTACTTCATCTTCATAATAAAATCTCTCTCTCTCTCTCTCTCTCTCTCTCTCTCTCTCTCTCTCTCTCTCTCTCTTTCTCTCCGTCTGCCTCTGTCTGTCTGTCCGTCTGTCTTTCTGTCTGTCTGTCTGCCTGCCTGCCTGCCTGCCTGCCTGCCTGCCTGCCTGCCTGCCTGCCTGCCTGTCTCTGTCTGTCTCTGCTCTCTCTCTCTCTCTCTCTCTCTCTCTCTCTCTCTCTCTCTCGTGCACAAGGAGCACATGATAATGCATCGGCTACACATAGAATTGTTCATCGAGATCATTCATTCACGTCGTTCCTATGAACGCAGTCATGATCGAGTAGGCCTACCAGTCAGGAAATACTGAAGCAGCATGGGCTTAACTGTTGATCTGCTCCATGATAGGCTTGATTCTCCTGTGCATTTTGAGGGAAAGTGATGAGCATTCTGTGAACCCGAGTCAGTATTGACTCTGACGCAGTTCGCAATGAATGCATAATAGACTTGACCCTTCGCATTACAGCCCAAAATAGTTCGTTCTGGATGCTATTTCCCCCCACTTTTTACAGATATCATTCAGATGTCAAAACGTTTTACCATTTCAACACAAACATTTTATTTTATCGAATAAACGCTTGTTTATTGCCTCGACAAGCGTAAGTTATGAGTTTTGTGCGAAATAGTCTTAGAAGCACTTTAACGGTATATGTGAGAGGGCAGAGGGTTATCCCACAAGCCTCTGTGTGATCTCCTCATGCATATTGCGGATGGAATCCTTCTATCACGTGATATTAACTGTGCTAGAGACTCTGTCGCCAGCAGGCGAAGTCTCTAGTGGACTAGAATGAGTGATGAGAGCAAGCGTTAGCCTCATACTTCAAGCTATGCAAGTGCTCTGGTAACAGCTATGCTGGGACGACATGAGAGGATAATAATTGTGTTTATATATTTTGAAATACAGCAGCTCTTTGTACGGACTTCGTTACGTTTTTGCCATTTTCTTGGTCACACATATTATTTTCGTCTTGGCCCATGTTTGTGGTCAAATATTTACGTGGGAGAAAGGTGTTATCCAGCGTTGTCTCTTATATGCTACTTAACATGACAATGAAGATTGGGAAAATAAAATATGAGTAATGTGTGATGTTATGAGTGGAAATATTTTAATCCCCAGTGGAGATTCTTATTTGTATAGAAGCCAGCCAGGCCTAAACTAATGTTTGTTAGAGAAATTCAGCCTTGACTTGAGAATTAGTATGGGTTAGTTCGAGACCATTGACTGGTCTGTGAACGCAAAAACCCACCAACGCCATTGGTCCACAAAAGAACTGCACTCGAGACCTCAAGGTCATTTATAGTCAAGTGTGGCAGACCTTGCTGCACGTCATTGGTCCACATGGAAGACCTCGCTGCTATGTGATTGGTTCATTTTAGGAGAACGATACTCAAGACAGGAGAAATATATATTACGCTCAGCTTTTCCCATCTCGCTCTCTTTCTCGCTTGGTAATCCTTTCCAGACTTTGTGTTGGTCAACCGGAGATGGGAGGGGTGATGCTTACCCCTTGCCCATAATTTCCAAGGCTTCAATCCTTAGGGATGATGCCGATTTCCCCCTAAGGACTTGGAGCAAATGAAGGCACAAGTCGATCCTGACAGTTTGGACAGATGGAGAAAAGATGCCGGACGACTCATCCCCCCGCCCCCCTCTCCAAGAACGTGGCGGCCAAGACGAAGGGACCCCCCCCCCCCCCCCTCCACGTTGGGTTCTGCCCTTTCTGTCAGTTGACCCCCCACCCACCCCTTCAACTTGAAATCGTTGAAGCTCAGCAGAAAACGGCCAAGGTCAAAGATTTTGACTCCACGACCTTGAACTCTCACATCAGACTCTGAAATGAGCTCTTACCCTTAGATTATAAGTGAAAAATTTGTAAAAGGCTGGCTGGCTAAACAATAATATTAAAGTGTTGTTTTTAAATTTGGTTAGGAGAAAAGTTATTATCCATGATTAGTCATTATTAAGCTGTTTTTATAATCAAACCTCCCCACTTATCATCTTTATGTTGTCTTGATAATCCTTGATTGCACGGGAGGTGAGTGGATGTTACAGGATGTTACAATCAACTATTTGGTCAGAATGTTTGTACTTTATGCAATTAAGCGCTGAACCACTATTCTGTTGAAAACTCAATAGTGCAAATAATTTTGTGTATTTCGGAACGGGCCCGATGCCTAATCAATAAAGTATATGTTGCTTCGTGCTGTTGTTGTTGTTATTGTTAGTTGTGGAATTTGAACCATAAAGAGAAATTTAATCGATCACAGCCATCTGCCGGCGTGTGTGTCCCTACCCTCACCAGTGAACTAACCTTCGCATGTTGGCTAAACGAAGTCTTAAATTACACAGGCCGTGTGGGTTGTGGCTGCCTAACCTCCTGGACCGCTATAAGCGTTAAAATCAATTAACCTTCACAAAGTTAGCAGGGCCTCGACTCGGCACCTACAGCTTCCTAAGCACTCTCACCCTGGCATGCGTAACATTTAAACTCGGGTTTACCGTGTTTGGAACCATCTAGGTGATTCCTGACTCTGGCACTGACACCTTGGCGTAAACTCTGTGAGTCGGAGAATGTCAGCCCCTCTGAGAGACAAAGTGTAATCAGTGGCCAGTTTGCTACTGCACATTTGAAGGGGGAAATTTCTGAGTCCCCTCCCTATAGCGTTCTGCTATAGTCGGAGGCTCGTTGTGGTCACTCTCAGATGGATAAAATGGAAAAAAATCCTAACATCTGCCACTTTTGTAGTATAAGAACTGGAATGCATGTAGTAGAAGACATACTATGTGTCTGTACTTTTTTAGGAATAAAGATTGGTCAATGACGGTATTTAAAAAATGCATCACAGCATGAAGATAGTTTGGTTACAATAGAAAGTGTTGACATTGGATAAGTCTTACTGTTATAATTTATACACAGACTAGTAAACGATTGTAAATGTTAAGAAGCCTTTGTTAATAGTCGAGAAACTTGCCAGAACGTTCTCGATCCCCTTTGGGAAAGAATTT
>JAWQFJ010026582.1:0-7500 GCA_034096865.1 Theodoxus fluviatilis | reverse complement strand
CGCAAGGGGAATAGTGATATCGGCTCGGAAAAGGAGAAAAGCAACAGTCCCACGAAAACCTCAAAGCAAGTCATCGCTTTCAAACTTTCCATGAACTGACGCTGTCAAAGTGTCGGTACGTCTTTGCGACATCTGCCGCTGCACTCGTGGTCGCTGGTTGGAGGCGTCTCTGGGTGGCTTGTAAGGCTGGTGACCTTTAGATGGGGAAGTGTGCCTATGGAATTTTCACACGCACTGTTTTAGCCAAGAAATGTTCATTACACACACACACACACACAAACACACACACACACACACACACACACACACACACACACACATTCAAACAGAGAGAGAGAGAGAGAGAGAGAGAGAGAGAGAGAGACAGAGAGAGAGAGAGAGAGAGAGAGAGAGAGACAGAGAGAGAGAGAGAGAGAGACGGAGAGAGAGACAGAGAGAGAGAGAGAGAGAGAGAGAGAGAGAGAGAGAGAGACCAAACACAACTCTCTGTGACGTCATACGATTTTTCTAAGCAGGTGACGTTTGAAGTTTTATGAGAAAAGAGGAATTTAGCATTGTCGAAAACTAGAAGTAAAAGCAGACAGCCATCTCCATGCAGTTCGTGGGAATCTTCGTCCTCCTGTCAGTAGCTCTGGAAACCATACGTCCAGGTTGGTAATTGCGTCGTGTGGTTGTGACAGAAACATTCGTAACACTTTGTCGTGCATGTCACAGTGATACAAGCTGCAGATTATCGTCTACAAATTCGATACTCTTCACGACAGTCCGTCCCAATTGTTGCCAACAATCTTCCCACGCTGCTGGATGCATTCTTCTCCTTAGCAGTAGCTTATACATGTAGAGTTATCAATGATAACGATGTGATTTAACTGGTCTTAACAGGGACCACTTGCCACAACTGGTGGCGATGGGATGTAAAACGTTTGTAGAGAATAGCAGTATTAAAGATTGTACATAAATACTCCCTGTTTCTGTCTCTGTCTCTGTCTCTGTCTCTATCACTCTCTCTCTCTCTCTCTCTCTCTCTCTCTCTCTCTCTCTCTCTCTCTCTCTCCTGGCGTCCGTTCTGGCGTCTGGGCGTCCGCGCGTCTTGGCGTCCTGTTATCCTAAAAAAACTTTAACGTTGGATGTTTCTCGGAGACTATTAAGTCTATCAACACCCAATTTAGCATGATGGTGTAGGATGACAAGGCCTCACAAAAAAGACATAGTGACTTGACCTTCCTTTAAGGTCAAGGTCACAGGAGCTCTTTAAATTTGGATTGTATACATATTTTGAAGTGACCTTGACCCTGGACTATGGATGATAACTCTTCCAAACTTCATAACTTTGTAGTACACATGTTATACTTTTATCATGAGACACATTTGGTCACATATCATCAAGGTCAAGGTCACCGTTTGTCCTGGCGTCGGGGCGTCCTGTCATCCTTAAAAACCTTTAACGTTGGATTTTTCTCGGAGACTATTAAGTCTATCAACACCCAATTTGGCATGATAGTGTAGGATGAAAATGCGTAAAAAAACGTACACAGTGACTTGACCTTGCTTAAAGGTCAAGGTCACAGGAGCTCTTTGAATTTGGATTGTATACATATTTTGAAGGGACCTTGACCCTGAACTATGGAAGATTACTCTTCCAAACTTCATGACAATGTAGTACACATGTTATACTTTCATCATGAGACATATTTGGTCACATATCATCAAGGTCAAGGTCACTTTGACCCTTATGAAATGTGACCAAAATGGGGTAGTGAACGACTAAAAGTGACCATATCTTATGGTAGAAAGTGCCAATAAGCCCCATTGTGCTTCCTATGTCTTGAATTAACAGCTTTGTGTTGCATGACCTTGGATGACCTTGACCTTGGGTCAAGGTCACATGTATTTTGGTTCGGAAAATGTGTAAAGCAGTTCTTAGTGTATGTCATTGCTAGATTTAGTTGTTTGACCTTGACCTTGAAGGTCACCTGAAGGTCAAGGTCACCTGAAGGTCAAAGTCATGTAAAGGTCAAGGTCAAGCATATGAGTCGTATGGGCTTTGCTCTTCTTGTTGGGTTTAGATGTTAGAACACCCAGTCATCTTGTGTACGGTGAACTGGGTAGATATCTCCTGCATATTAACAGCACAATCAGAGCAATAAAATATTGGCTGAGGCTGTCAAAACTACCTGTTCAAAGATTACCAAGACAAGCATATGGAATGCTACTTCATTCTAATATCCCTGAAAGAAAGAATCTGACTAGCCTAGTTAAAAACACGTCGTGTAGATTTGGATTTATGTATGTTCGGTTGAATGGTGGAGTAAGGAACCAGACATCCTTCTTGAAACAAATAAAGCAAAGATTACAGGACTGCTATCGTCAGTCATGGGATGAACGACATCACAACAGTAAGATTCATATGGTACTCTAACGTAAATGACTTATTTGGCACGGAAAGTTATCTCAATTTCCTTACCATAAAAAAGTTTAGAGATTCCTAATTCGCTTCCGATTTGGAATAAATACAATGAGAGTTAACCAGCATTACAGGCACTATGAAACAAACGTTCTGGTTTGTCCATTTTGCAGCACACTTGAAAACAGTACCCACTTCTTGCTAGAATGTAACACATATGATAAGCTAAGGGACAGATATATAGCGAAATATGTAAATCCGAACAAAAGATACTGTGCTTACCTCTTAAAAGTTAAAAATATCTGGAAAATTATGGATGTATGAACGTTTATATTTTTTGCACTAAATCTAAGACAAGAGAAATGTATAGAAACACAGTATGTTTATAATATGCTTCAAAATGTATGTTTGTCTAGCCAGCCCTAGAGTCGTAAGGATTGTAAGTAAATGTTGTTATGTAACTATGATCATCATTTAATGGCCTGTTGGCCTACGAATAAAGCAAGTTCAAGTTCAAGTTCGCGGGCAGGCACTGCGCAAAGCGCCAAAGCCACATGCAAAACCAAATTGTTCAGCCGCCATTTTATTTTTTTCATTACGTAACCATGATAACCAAAAACTGCGTTCACAGATCTTCATCATTTGACTTGACCTACCTACACACCAAATTTCGGTCAAATCGAAGCAATTTGAGTTTTTGGCGGCCATCTTGTTTGTGTCCACTTCCGGTTACCATGGCAACACCACTTTTTTAAACCCACCATGACCTGATCCCGGCCCACACCTAATCCATACCTAGTTTTAAGTCGATAGGAACTCCTGTGTCACAGGCGGCTTCGCCGCCTTCGACACAGTCGTCCAAATTCTTCAGCCGCCATCTTGTTTTTCTCGTCATGTACCAATGACAACCAAAAATATTTTCACTTATCTTCATCATTTGACTTTACCTACCTACACACCACATTTTGGTCAAATCGGAGCATTTTGAGTTTTCGGCGGCCATCTTGTTTTTGCCCACTTCCGGTTACCATGGCAACACCATTTTTTAACCCCACGTTGACCTGACCCCGGTCCAAACCTAACCCCATACCAAGTTTCATGTCGATCGGAATAAAACTGTGAAACATATGAGTGTCACACGGACAGAGAGACAGACACACACACACACACACAACGAAAAAATATATATACTAGCCGCTTCGCGGCCAGGCACTGCGCAGAGTGCCAAAGCCACATACAAAGCCAAATTCTTCAGCCGCCATTTTGTTCTTCTTAGATCTTCATCATTTGACTTAGTCTACCCACACACCAAATTTTGGTCAAATCGGAGCACTTTGAGTTTTTGGCGGCCATCTTGTTTGTGCCCACTTCCGGTTACCATGGCAACACCATATTTTTAACCCCACCATGACCTGACTCCGACCCACACCTGACCCATACCAAGTTTTAAGTCAATGGGAACTCCTATGTCTCAAGCGGCTTCGCCGCATTCGACACAGTCATCCAAATTCTTCAGCCGCCATTTTGTTTTTCTCGTCACGTAACCATGACAACCAAACAATTTGTTCACAGATCTTCATCATTCGATTGCATCTACCCACACACCAAATTTCGGTCAAATCGGATCACTTTGAGTTTTCCGCGGCCATTTTGTTTGTGCCCACTTCCAGTTACCATGTCAACTCCATTTTTTTTTACCCCAATATTACCTGACCTCGGCAAACACCTAACCCCACACCAAGTTTCACCTACCCACACACTAAATTTTGGTCAAATCGGAGCACTTAGAGTTTTTGGCGGCCATCTTGATTGTGCCCACTTCCGGTTACCATGGCAACACCACTTTGTAACCCCACCATGACCTGACCCCAGCCCACACCTAACCCATACCAAGTTGTAAGTCGATGGGAACTCCTGTGTCTCAGGCGGCTTCGCCGCCTTTGACACAGTTGTCCAAATTATTCAGGCGCCATCTTGTTTTTCTCGTCACGTAACCATGACAACCAAAAAATCTTTTCACAGAATTTCATCATCTTACTTTACCTACCTACACACTAAATTTCGGTCAAATCGGAGCACTTTTAGTTTTCGGCGGCCATCTTGTTTGTGTCCACTTCCGGTCAGAATAGCAACACCATTTTTTTACCCCACGTTGACCTGACCCCGGTCCACACCTAACCCCATACCAAGTTTCAAGTCGATCGGAATAAACCTGTGGAAACGCATGAGTGTCACACACACACAGACACACACACAGAGACAGACAGACAGACAGACAGACAGACAGACAGACAGACAGACAGACAGACAGACAGACAGACAGACAGACAGACAGACAGACAGACAGCGAAAATATATATACAGATATATATATATATATATATATATATATATATATATATATAGATATATATATATAATATATATATATATATATATATATATATACATATCTCCCCTTCCCTCCCTCCCTTTCTCTGTCTCTGTATGTCTGTCTGTCTCTCTCTCTCTCTCTCTCTCTCTCTCTCTGTCTCTCTCTCTCTCTCTCTCTCTCTCTTTCTACCTCTCTCTCTCTCTCTCTCTCTCTCTCTCTCTCTCTCTCTCTCTCTCTCTCTCTTTTCCATTCTCCAGTCATAAAGCTTTCTGCACAAGGAAGACAATCAGGTGGAATCATAGTTCTGGTGGAAAAGCAAAAGGCACCAACTATTAGTCACATCTAACTCCCATATGACAATCTACTGGCTTTCATGTGGGATGACAAAAATAAAAACCGCTGGCGCTGAACCTCCAGGTTTTGGAGAAAAAAAAGAAGATCGGGTTTGAACCTGCAGCCTCCGACAAAAGAGGAGAAAAAAACGTACACACACACAAACACAAAAAACCAGGTCGGGTTCGAACCCACAACCCCTCGAAAAAAGAAAAAAAAAAGTTTCAGTGCAGAATCGAACCTGGTCATGCATGACCAAGAGCCCAATGCTCTACTAACTGTGCCATTGAAAACTTGTATGTATGTGGAGCATTTATAACGACCTTGTCATAAACCCCCGTGGTTCGTATTTTGCACTGTAAATTGTAAAAAAATTGATGATAGCATGAACTGTTTGGTATTTCATACGGATCTAACCCATCAACGTCAATATTCTTCTCGTAGTATCGCATTTTGGCGTCTGCTGGTAGAGGTTCAACATATATCAAAGCGTTTTGCTGAAGTAGGAAAGATAACTCTGTTTGACTCGATGTCATTACGCTGAAATGGTCGTTGTCCCCAACATTTCCGGACAGAGTACTCGGAGTACTCTGTCTGATCGAACAGAATACTCGGTGTTTGAAATCTCTTCCTTACAGTCACGTGACATACCGATGACCATGTAATATATCGCGACATGTTCTTCACTCGGCGGTCTCGTTCTCGTTCAAAGATCTATTTCACTCAGAATGTCGATCAATATAGGGCAACGTACTTATTTTTTAAATCAGGGATTGATTAAATCATCATATTTTTGTGACACTGAGACCAGACCATCAAAACAATTAGCACTAGGCCTTGAATCAAATCGTCGTACGAGATCTTACGTTGACTGCAAATGTACAACAGTGCCGCGTGATTGTGTCGACATTCAGTTAGTTCGCTGGGCGATTCCAGGCTTTTAACCAGCGAAGGCAACGATCTAGATGGTACATATACTTTACCGGTTTCACAAATGGAATGAATTTGACGCCAACACAGCGTAGTATCGCTTTTTTGCGTCTGCTGGTAGACGTTCATCATACAAAGAAGCCAAATGTTGTTTTGTGAACGTAGGAAAAGAGTTTGACTCGATTAGGCTCTTACATCTATTGACTATCGAGGGAGGTGCTTCCGAGTGTACGAAATCCATTATCCTCAAAATTCTACTTGCAAATGACGTCACGTTATTAATGACGTCAAACATTACGCAATTTCGCCATTCTATGAACCTCGTATTTGGGGAGGCGCTCTGGAGTGTACGACCTTAAAAAACCACTTTCTCTTCAAGCCTCGATTCTGAAAATTTGATACATTCAATCGGACCTAACTTCCAGTTAGTGTGCAAAATCTCAAGGAAATCCGTCCAGTAGTTTTTGAGATATAAGCCGTGGAGTCGGGACAGACAGACAGACACACACACAGACAGACAGACAGATAAAAACCGCTGGCGCTGAACCTCCAGGTTTTGGCACACACAAAAAAGATCGGGTTCGAACCCGCAATCTCTCGAGAAAAGAGGGGGAAAAACACACAAAAAACCCCAATAAAACAGGTCGGGTTCGAACCAGCAACCTCTCGAAAAAAGAGGGGAAAAAAAGTTTCAGCGTGGATTCGAACCCGTTCACACACGACCTAACGTTACAATAGTCCAACGCTTTTACCATCTGAGCCATTTGGCAATTAACGGTACTACGTGTTTGTAAAGCAATTATAACTTAAAAAGTATGTAGGACCTCCAGTAAACCTGGAGGGAGATGAGTAGTATTTATTCATAGTAGTAGTAGTAGTAGTAGTAGTAGTAGTAGTAGTAGTAGTAGTAGTAGTAGTAGTAGTTGAGAGGCTATATATAGGCTGTGAAGCCTTTTGAACGCCCCATCGTAATGTGTTGCCTTCTATAGGGTCTTAGCGCAATTTTCTTATTGCGATAATGTCACTCATCATAGCTTCTGAACTAGGTACGAAACGTCCAGGATACGAAACGACCCGCATCGTAAAAAAATCCTTCTCTCTCCTTCACCAATGTTCTCGAAATTAATCCTCCTCGAAATTCTCCTCGAAATTACGTCACGTTATTCCACGTCAAATGATTACGCCACGCATTTTGCATTTGGACTCTGTTGTAGCGTTTTCTTTGCACTGTATGTCGTAAAAAGTAACTTTTTTCAAACATCGATTCTGAAAATTTGATACATTCAATCGGACCTAACTTTCAGTTAGTGTGCAAAATGTCAAGGAAATCCGTCCAGTAGTTTTTGAGAAATCAGCCTTGAAGACGGGACAGACAGACAGATAAAAACCGCTGGCGCTGAACCTCCAGGTTTTGGCATTTAAAAAACGATCGGGTTCAAACCCAGAACCTCTAGAGAAA
>JAWQFJ010026580.1:17500-24610 GCA_034096865.1 Theodoxus fluviatilis | reverse complement strand
CCTTCTCTCGCTCCCCTCTCCACCCAGCCTGGCCACAGCCTTTCTCTCGCTCCCCTCTCCACCCAGCCTGGGCACAGCCTTCCTCTCGCTCCCCTCTCCACCCAGCCTGGGCACAGCCTTCCTCTCGCTCCCCTCTGCACCCAGCCTGGCCTCTCCACCCAGCCTGGCCACAGCCCTTCTCTCGCTCCCCTCTCCACCCAGCCTGGCCTCTCCACCCAGCCTGGCCACAGCCTTTCTCTCGCTCCCCTCTCCATCCAGCCTGGCCACAGCCTTTCTCTCGCTCCCCTCTCCACCCAGCCTGGGCACAGCCTTCCTCTCGCTCCCCTCTCCACCCAGCCTGGCCACAGCCTTCCTCTCGCTCCCCTCTCCACCCAGCCTGGCCACAGCCTTTCTCTCGCTCCCCTCTCCACCCAGCCTGGGCACAGCCTTCCTCTCGCTCCCCTCTCCACCCAGCCTGGGCACAGCCTTCCTCTCGCTCCCCTCTCCACCCAGCCTGGGCACAGCCTTCCTCTCGCTCCCTCTCCACCCAGCCTGGGCACAGCCTTCTCTCGCTCCCCTCTCCACCCAGCCTGGGCACAGCCTTCCTCTCGCTCCCCTCTCCACCCAGCCTGGCACAGCCTTCCTCTCGCTCCCCTCTCCACCCAGCCTGGCCACAGCCCTTCTCTCGCTCCCCTCTCCACCCAGCCTGGGCACAGCCTTTCTCTCGCTCCCCTCTCCACCCAGCCTGGCCACAGCCCTTCTCTCGCTCCCCTCTCCACCCAGCCTGGGCACAGCCCTTCTCTCGCTCCCCTCTCCACCCAGCCTGGGCACAGCCTTTCTCTCGCTCCCCTCTCCACGCAGCCTGGCCACAGACTTTCTCTCGCTCCCCTCTCCACGCAGCCTGGCCACAGCCTTTCTCTCGCTCCCCTCTCCACCCAGCCTGGCCACAGCCTTTCTCTCGCTCCCCTCTCCACCCAGCCTGGGCACAGCCTTTCTCTCGCTCCCCTCTCCACCCAGCCTGGGCACAGCCTTTCTCTCGCTCCCCTCTCCACCCAGCCTGGGCACAGCCTTTCTCTCGCTCCCCTCTCCACCCAGCCTGGGCACAGCCTTTCTCTCGCTCTCTCTCCATCCAGCCTGGCCACAGCCCTTCTCTCGCTCTCTCTCCACCCAGACTGGCCACAGCCTTTCTCTCGCTCCCCTCTCCATCCAGCCTGGCCACAGCCCTTCTCTCGCTCCCCTCTCCACCCAGACTGGCCACAGCCTTTCTCTCGCTCCCCTCTCCACCCAGCCTGGCCACAGCCTTTCTCTCGCTCCCCTCTCCACCCAGCCTGGCCACAGCCTTTCTCTCGCTCCCCTCTCCACCCAGCCTGGGCACAGCCTTTCTCTCGCTCCCCTCTCCACCCAGCCTGGGCACAGCCTTTCTCTCGCTCCCCTCTCCACCCAGCCTGGCCACAGCCCTTCTCTCGCTCTCTCTCCACCCAGACTGGCCACAGCCTTTCTCTCGCTCTCTCTCCACCAAGTCTGGCCACAGCCTTTCTCTCGCTCCTCTCTCCACGCAACCTGGGCACAGCCTTTCTCTCGCTCCCCTCTCCATCCAGCCTGGCCACAGCCTTTCTCTCGCTCCCCTCTCCACCCAGCCTGGGCACAGCCTTTCTCTCGCTCCCCTCTCCATCCAGCCTGGCCACAGCCCTTTTCTCGCTCTCTCTCCACCCAGACTGGCCACAGCCTTTCTCTCGCTCTCTCTCCACCAAGTCTGGCCACAGCCTTTCTCTCGCTCCTCTCTCCACGCACCTGGCCACAGCCTTTCTATCGCTCCCCTTTCCACCCAGCCTGGCCACAGCCTTTCTTTCGCTCTCTCTCCACGCAGACTGGCCACAGCCCTTCTCTCGCTCTCTCTCCACCCAGCCTGGCCACAGCCTTTCTCTCGCTCTCTCTCCACCCAGCCAGGCCACAGCCTTTCTTTCGCTCCTCTCTCCACGCAGCCTGGCCACAGCCTTTCTATCGCTCCCCTCTCCACCCAGCCTGGCCACAGACTTTCTTTCGCTCTCTCTCCACCCAGCCTGGCCACAGCCTTTCTCTCGCTCCCCTCTCCACCCAGCCTGGCCAAAGCCTTACTCTTGCTCCACTCTCCATCCAGCCTGGCCACAGCATTTCTCTCGCTCCCCTCTCCACGCAGCCTGGCCACAGCCATTCTATCGCTCCCCTCTCCACCCAGCCTGGCCACAGCCTTTCTCTCGCTCTCTCTCCACCCAGCCTGGCCACAGCCTTTCTCTCGCTCTCTCTCCACCCAGCCTGGCCACAGCCTTTCTCTCGCTCTCTCTCCACCCAGCCTGGCCACAGCCTTTCTCTCGCTCTCTCTCCACGCAGCCTGGCCACAGCCTTTCTCTCGCTCTCTCTCCACCCAGCCTGGCCACAGCCTTTCTCTCGTTCTCTCTCCACCCAGCCTGGCCACAGCCTTTCTCTCGCTCTCTCTCCACCCAGCCTGGCCACAGCCTTTCTCTCGCTCCCCTCTCCATCCAGCCTGGCCACAGCCTTTCTCTCGCTCTCTCTCCATCCAGCCTGGCCACAGCCTTTCTCTTGCTCCCCTCTCCACCCAGCCTGGCCACAGCCTTTCTCTCGCTCTCCGTCTCCACCCAGCCTGGCCACAGCCTTTCTCTCGTTCTCTCTCCACCCAGCCTGGCCACAGCCTTTCTCTCGCTCTCTCTCCACCCAGCCTGGCCACAGCCTTTCTCTCGCTCTCTCTCCACCCAGCCTGGCCACAGCCTTTCTCTCGCTCTCTCTCCACGCAGCCTGGCCACAGCCTTTCTCTCGCTCTCTCTCCATCCAGCCTGGCCACAGCCTTTCTCTCGTTCTCTCTCCACCCAGCCTGGCCACAGCCTTTCTCTCGCTCTCTCTCCACCCAGCCTGGCCACAGCCTTTCTCTCGCTCTCTCTCCACGCAGCCTGGCCACAGCCTTTCTCTCGCTCTCTCTCCACGCAGCCTGGCCACAGCCTTTCTCTTGCTCCCCTCTCCACCCAGCCTGGCCACAGCCTTTCTCTCGCTCTCGTCTCCACCCAGCCTGGCCACAGCCTTTCTCTCGTTCTCTCTGCACCCAGCCTGGCCACAGCCTTTCTCTCGCTCTCTCTCAACCCAGCCTGGCCACAGCCTTTCTCTCGCTCTCTCTACACCCAGCCTGGCCACAGCCTTTCTCTCGCTCTCTCTCCATGCAGCCTGGCCACAGCCTTTCTCTCGTTCTCTCTCCACCCAGCCTGGCCACAGTCTTTCTCTCGTTCTTTCTCCACCCAGCCTGGCCACAGCCTTTCTCTCGCTCTCTCTCCACCCAGCCTGGCCACAGCCCTTCTCTCGCTCTCTCTCCACCCAGCCTGGCCACAGCCTTTCTTTCGCTCTCTCTCCACCGAGCCTGGCCTCTCCACCCAGCCTGGCCACAGTCTTTCTCTCGCTCTCTCTCCACGCAGCCTGGCCACAGCCTTTCTCTCGCTCCCCTCTCCACGCAGCCTGGCCACATCCTTTCTCTCGCTCCTTTCTCCACCCATCCTGGCCACAGCCTTTCTCTCGTTCACTCTCCAACCAGCCTGGCCACAGCCTTTCTCTCGCTCTCTCTCAACCCAGCCTGGCCACAGCCTTTCTCTCGCTCTCTCAACACCCAGCCTGGCCACAGCCTTTCTCTCGCTCTCTCTCTCCACGCAGCCTGGCCACAGTCTTTCTCTCGCTCTCTCTCCACCCAGCCTGGCCACAGCCTTTCTCTCGTTCTCTCTCCACCCAGCCTGGCCACAGCCTTTCTCTCGTTCTTTCTCCACCCAGCCTGGCCACAGCCTTTATCTTGCTCTTTCTCCACCCAGCCTGGCCACAGCCTTTCTCTCGCTCTCTCTCCACCCAGCCTGGCCACAGTCTTTCTCTCGCTCCCCTCTCCATCCAGCCTGGCCACCGCCTTTCTCTTGCTCCCCTCTCCACCCAGCCTGGCCACAGCCTTTCTCTCGCTCTCTCTGCACCCAGCCTGGCCACAGTCTTTCTCTCGCTCTCTCTCCACCCAGCCTGGCCACAGCCTTTCTCTCGCTCTCTCTCCACCCAGCCTGGCCACAGTCTTTCTCTCGCTCTCTCAACACCCAGCCTGGCCACAGCCTTTCTCTCGCTCTCTCAACACCCAGCCTGGCCACAGCCTTTCTCTCGCTCTCTCTCCACGCAGCCTGGCCACAGTCTTTCTCTCGCTCTCTCTCCACCCAGCCTGGCCACAGCCTTTCTCTCGTTCTCTCTCCACCCAGCCTGGCCACAGTCTTTCTCTCGTTCTCTCTCCACCCAGCCTGGCCACAGTCTTTCTCTCGCTCCCCTCTCCACCCAGCCTGGCCACAGCCTTTCTCTCGCTCTCTCTCCACCCAGCCTGGCCACAGCCTTTCTCTCGCTCCCCTCTCCACCCAGCCTGGCCACAGCCTTTCTCTCGCTCTCTCTCCACCCAGCCTGGCCACAGTCTTTCTCTCGCTCCCCTCTCCATCCAGCCTGGCCACCGCCTTTCTCTTGCTCCCCTCTCCACCCAGCCTGGCCACAGCCTTTCTCTCGCTCTCTCTGCACCCAGCCTGGCCACAGTCTTTCTCTCGCTCTCTCTCCACCCAGCCTGGCCACAGCCTTTCTCTCGCTCTCTCTCCACCCAGCCTGGCCACAGTCTTTCTCTCGTTCTCTCTCCACGCAGCCTGGCCACAGCCTTTCTCTCGCTCTCTCTCCACCCAGCCTGGCCACAGTCTTTCTCTCGCTCTCTCTCCATCCAGCCTGGCCACAGCCTTTCTCTCGACAGACAGGCAGGCAGATAGGCAAGGATGCAAGAAAGCAAGCAAACAGGGAGACAGGCAGGCATGCAGGCATGCACGCAGGCGGGTAGACAGACAGGCAGCTAGGCAGGCAGATAGGCAAGGATGCAGGCAAGCAAGAAAGAAAGCAGGCAGGCAAGAAAGCAAGCAGACAGGCAAGCAGGCAGGCAGGCGGATGGTGGGATAAGGAACAGAGGCGGATCTTGCAATTATTCCCACGGTGACATTGTTTCAGGAGGATCTCCCTGTAGGTCATGTATCATGCATGGAGTTGCCCGGCAGTACAAAGCATCCACCGTCTCTAAAAGCCTCATGAGGTCAGCCGTTTCTCAGTTGTGTTGAAAGGGATGCAATAGTTCTCCACATGTGCAAATTGCAAGAGAATCGATTCTCGTCAAAAACAGGAACCTGTGTGTATGTGTGTGTGTGTGTTTGTGTGTGTGTGTGTGTGTGTGTGTGTGTGTGTGTGTCTGTGTGTGTGTGTGTGTCTGTGTGTGTGTGTGTATTCTAATAAGTACCAACACTTTATTCTCTACTGACATGATGCATGCGCCACAACAAGAAAGATATAACAACTTTTAAATTGTGTCTTGAGGCTTTCTTTAAAGTTTGCCTCACGCTAAAGTCATGTCTCAGTCGAGGGATGAGTTCGCTGTAAGCATTTGCTATCGACGACATATAACTAGGTCAGTATTGAAAGCCAAACTCGAAAATATACCGTGCGTCCCATTTATGGGTAAGCAAGCGACAGAAAACTTGAGTGAAATGAGTGACGTCTCGCATCCAATCAACAACCGACTTCGCATGGTATTTAGACGCATGTGAAAATATATCCTTGTGGCACCATCATCTCAACTACCACCACAACCACCACCTTCACTGCCACCGCCACCACTACCACCACCACCATCAACACCACCACCACCACCTCTGCCATTAAAATTTGTCAGGACCAATAACAGAGATTGGGATCACAGCCATCGATCCTTGGGTTCTTTTATCCGAATGATAGACTGGACTTTCTTTGGTCTATCTTGATGCACACAAGCACTCACTCAAAGACGTGCATCCACTTTTGACAAGATATAACACAAATTAAGAGTAACTAAACAAGATATTTATTATTTTGAGACAACCACAACCAGGACATCACTACACTCTCATCACTCTAAAAAAATTATTTCTAACACAGTTCTTGACAAATAACAGAATAAGGAGAGACAATTTAATCTCCCGAAGTAGAGTACAAAAAATATAAGTTCAGAATCAAAACCCCTTCCATAAATACACTGCCCCCCCCAAAGAGTTCCCGAATCCCCCCAAAAAGTTCCCGAATCCCCCCAAAGAGTTCCCGAATCTCCCCAAAGAGTCCCCGAATCCCCCAAGATTCAGCTGGCCGCCGAGGATCTCCACTAGGACCCCCGACGAACGGGCGGGTCCCAACCAACCACATGTGGCCACCTCCCCCGAAGTCCAGAATGGTGTTTCCGCCGAGGAAACCTTCCACTCAGCCCCGGCCCAAGGTCAAGGTCCGTGGTCCGGATCGTCCATCAACGCCGCGGCAACAGCAAGGCAGGTGCAGTCCCACGCAAGTTGGGACAGCAAGGCAGGTGCAGTCCCACGCAAGTTGGGACAGCTAGGCAGGTGCAGTCCCACGCAAGTTGGGACAGCAAGGCAGGTGCAGTCCCACGCAAGTTGGGACAGCAAGGCAGGTGCAGTCCCACGCAAGTTGGGACAGCTAGGCAGGTGCAGTCCCACGCAAGTTGGGACAGCAAGGCAGGTGCAGTCCCACGCAAGTTGGGACAGCAAGGCAGGTGCAGTCCCACGCAAGTTGGGACAGCAAGGCAGGTGCAGTCCCACGCAAGTTGGGACAGCAAGGCAGGTGCAGTCCCACGCAAGTTGGGACAGCAAGGCAGGTGCAGTCCCACGCAAGTTGGGACAGCAAGGCAGGTGCAGTCCCACGCAAGTTGGGACAGCAAGACAGGTGCAGTCCCACGCAAGTTGGGACAGCAAGACAGGTGCAGTCCCACGCAAGTTGGGACAGCAAGACAGGTGCAGTCCCACGCAAGTTGGGACAGCAAGGCAGGTGCAGTCCCACGCAAGTTGGGACAGCAAGGCAGGTGCAGTCCCACGCAAGTTGGGACAGCAAAGCAGGTGCAGTCCCACGCCAGTTGGGACAGCAAGGCAGGTGCAGTCCAACGCAAGTTGGGACAGCAAGGCAGGTGCAGTCCCACGCAAGTTGGGACAGCAAGGCAGGTGCAGTCCCACGCAAGTTGGGACAGCAAGGCAGGTGCAGTCCATCGCAAGTTGGGACAGCAAGGCAGGTGCAGTCCAA
>JAWQFJ010026580.1:7500-12500 GCA_034096865.1 Theodoxus fluviatilis | reverse complement strand
AAATCCTTCTTCCTCCTTCTCCAATGTTCTCTAAATTATTCATTCTCGCATGGATTCTATATAGGACCCACGCTCCTGGAAACTCTACTTGCAAATGACGCGACGTTGTTAATGACGTCAAACATTACGCAATTTGGCCATTCCATGAACCGCGTATTTGGGGAGGCGCTCTGGAGTGTACGACCTTAAAAAACCACTTTCTCTTCAAGCGTCAATTCTGAAAATTTGATACATTCAATCGGATTTAACTTCCAGTTAGTGTGCAAAATGTCAAGGAAATCCGCCTAGTAGTTTTTGAGATATAAGCCGTGGAGTCGGGACACACAGACACACACACACACACACAGACAGAAAAAGTCTGTAGGACCTCCAGTAAACCTGGAGGGATACAGTCTGTAGGACCTCCAGTAAACCTGAAGGGATAAGTTTCCATATAGAAAACGTTACCAAGGTCTATCAACCCTGATAATGAAAATGTCACAAAGACAAGACAAGCCTAGCTTCATAAAAACCACTGGTGCTGAACCTTCAGGTTTTGGCATTTATTAAAAAATCGGGTTTGAACCCGCAACCTCTCGAGAAAAGAGGGGGAAAACACACACACACACACACACACACACACACACACAAACACAAAAAACCAGGTCGGGTTCGAACCCACAATCTCTCGAAAAAAGAGAGAGAAAAAAAGTTTCAGCGCAGAATCGAACCTGGTAAGACATGACCAAGAGTTCAATGCTCTACCAAATGTGCCATTTAAAACTGATAAGGCTGAGTGTTTGTAAAGCATATATAATGTTCTTTTCCGTAAACCACCGCAAGATTTTGAACATCTCATATAAAGACCATGTCACGAATGAGGAAGTCAACAACAGGATCAGGAGAGCAATTGGACAGCACGAAGACCTGCTCTTAATCATGAAAAGCAGAAAGCTGAAGTGGTACAGTCACGTGTCAAGAGGCAGTGGGCTGGCCAAGACCATCCTGCAAGGTACCGTACGCGTACCAGGTGGGAGAAGGAGAGGCAGGCAGAGAAAGAGGTGGGAAGACAACATCAAAGAGTGGACAGGCTTGACCTTTGCTGACTCACAGCGAGCCACAGAGGATAGAGATCGGTGGAGGAAGATTGTCCAAAAGTTATCAGTGGTGCCTCAACAACCCATCTCAGGGTTAAGTGACTGAACCAAAGACCATACATTACTAAGACCGCACACTCGGCAGATTTTAGCGAGATTTCCGACAGAGTGATCTCCCCGTTTTCGCGTGTCTCTCCTGAGCGCTTGTGCGAGATGTGTTGTATAGATTATGCCACGTGCGTGAGGAATAAAGTTTAGTGTATGAATAGCAGAATGCAAGTGCGTGCAAGGGTTTTTATAGTATTTCTTGAAAGCGATATGCATGTGAGAAACCGTTTGTTTTGTAATTTTTAAACATGAACACTAATTAGCCGAGTGCGTGAAGAAGTGAGTGTAAACGCTAAAATGAAAATCCCCACACTAAAGCTGGGAAAGTGGTCAAGGTGTCAGTAAACTATATCTCTCGTAAAAGATCTAAACACAATATTTTCTCCATGGAAAAGCACGTCCCTAACAAGCTGGTCTTAATAAAGAAATAAACACCAGACGCATAATTATGATCTGTGCGCTGAGCAGTAGACGCTCGAGCAGCATACAATGATAAACGCGAGAAGAACAGAAAAATCGAACTTCATAATTTGTGATGCACAAGATTCCTTTCACTGTTGAACATCAGGAGAAAATACTGTTGTTAAAAATTCTGAATTTGTTAAAAACTGTGATGACGAAGACAATGCAACATGTGCAAATTCGTACCTCGCTTCGCGTAGTGCAAAAATAGCCGAGTGCGCGGTCTTAGTAATGTATGGTCTTTGACTGAACTGAACTGAGGAAAAGATAACTCTGTTTGACTCGATTAGGCTCTTACATCAATCGATTTTGAAGGGGGTGCTTTCGAGTTTACGACCTAAATAAATCACTTTCATTTCAAACCTCGATTTTGAAAATTTGACACATTCAATCGGACCTAACTTCCAGTAAGTGTGCAAAATGCCAAGGAAATCCGTCCGGTATTTTTTGAGAAATCAACCGTTAAGTAGGGCCTGACAGGCAGAGATACACAATAAATTACGTCACGGTATTGATGACGTCACACGTTTCGCAATTTCGCCATTCTGTCAATCGACTATTTGGGGAGGCGCTTTCGAGTTTACGACCTTAAAAAAACACTTTCTCTTCAAGCCTCGATTCTGAAAATTTGATACATTAAATCGGACCTAACTTCCAGTAAGTGTGCAAAATGTCAAGGCAATCCATCCAGTAGTTTTTTATAAATCAGCCGTGAAGTCGGGACAGACACACAGACAGATAAAAACCGCTGGCGCTGAATCTCCAGGTTTTGGAGAAAAAAAAGAAGATCGGGTTCGAACCCGCAGCCTCCGAAAAAAGAGGAGGAAAAAACGCACACACACACAAACACAAAAAACCAGGTTGGGTTCGAACCCACAACCCCTCGAAAAAAGAGAAGAAAAAAAAGTTTCAGCACAGAATCGAACCTGGTCATGCATGACCATGAGCCCAATGCTCTACCAACTGTGCCATTGAAAACTTGTAGGTATGTGAAGCATTTATAACAACCTTATCATAAACCCCCGTGGTTCGTATTTTGCACTGTAAATTGTAGAAAAATGGATGATAGCATGAACTGTTTGGTATTTCATACGGATCTAACCCATCAACGTCAATATTCTTCTCGTAGTGTCGCATTTTGGCGTCTGCTGGTAGAGGTTCAACATATATCGAAGCGTTTTGCTGAAGTAGGAAAGATAACTCTGTTTGACTCGATGTCATTACGCTGAAATGGTCGTTGTCCCCAACATTTCCGGGTCAGGGATTGATTAAATCATCATATTTTTGTGACACTGAGACCAGACCATCAAAACAATTAGCACTAGGCCTTGAATCAAATCGTCGTACGAGATCTTACGTTGACTGCAAATGTACAACAGTGCCGCGTGATTGTGTCGACATTCAGTTAGTTCGCTGGGCAATTCCAGGCTTTTAACCAGCAAAGGCAACGATCTAGATGGTACATATACTTTACCGGTTTCACAAATGGAATGAATTTGACGCCAACACAGCGTAGTATCGCTTTTTTGCGTCTGCTGGTAGACGTTCATAATACAAAGAAGCCAAATGTTATTTTGTGAACGTAGGAAAAGAGTTTGACTCGATTAGGCTCTTAAATCTATTGACTATCGAGGGAGGTGCTTCCGAGTGTACGAAATCCATTATCCTCAAAATTCTACTTGCAAATGACGTAACGTTATTAATGACGTCAAACATTACGCAATTTCGCTATTCCATGAACCGCGTATTTGGGGAGGCGCTCTGGAGTGTACGACCTTAAAAAACCACTTTCTCTTCAAGCCTCAATTCAGAAAATTTGAAACATTCAATGGAACCTAACTTCCAGTTAGTGTGCAAAATCTCAAGGAAATCCGTCCAGTAGTTTTTGAGATATAAGCCGTGGAGTCGGGACAGACAGACAGACAGACAGACAGACAGACAGACAGACAGACAGACACACACACAGACAGATAAAGTCTGTAGGACCTCCAGTAAACCTGGAGGGATAAAGTCTGTAGGACCTCCAGTAAACCTGGAGGGATAAAGTCTGTAGGACCTCCAGTAAACCTGGAGGGATAAAGTCTGTAGGACCTCCAGTAAACCTGGAGGGATAAAGTCTGTAGGACCTCCAGTAAACCTGGAGGGATAAAGTCTGTAGGACCTCCAGTAAACCTGGAGGGATAAAGTCTGTAGGACCTCCAGTAAACCTGGAGGGATAAAAACAATTGTACAAGTGTTTAGTTGTGCAACTGGGTCAAGTCGTGACGTACAACTGGGTCAAGTCGTGACGTACAACTGGGTCAAGTCGTGACGTACAACTGGGTCAAGTCGTGACGTACAACTGGGTCGAGTCGTGACGTACAACTGGGTCAAGTCGTAACGTACAACTGGGTCAAGTCGTGACGTACAACTGGGTCAAGTCGTGACGTACAACTGGGTCAAGTCGTGACGTACAACTGGGTCAAGTCGTGACGTACTCAAAAAAGAAAACCTCCCAGTTGACGTCACTCTCTTTTAAAAATAATTCGCTAAAATTCCTTTTCTTCAACTCTTACAAAAAACTACCCTAAATAATGATAAGCCCAACAACAAGAATTGACAAGCAATGAACTGAAATTATCTATTCATACACGTGGCTATCTAAAAAGGAGATGAACACTCACCAGTCCAACACAAAGTTGGTCCACCTGTGTGTATCCAGCCAAACTTCTCACTTTCTAATTCCATTCATTTACGAAATGAAATACACCAAGATTCCAATCTTGGAACACATTAATGGCCACATTAGGAAGGAAATCATTCCTTCACAAACGATTCAGGTAGGAAAGAGAATTTCTGGAGACTTCCTCTTTCTCCAACGGTCAGAGAAAAAGGGTTGTAACGGGAGAAAGAGAACTCTGGGTGATGAAGAGTTCCTGTTCTATCATCATATTCTACGAAACTCTTGGAAAAGCCTAAAGCACAATTTTAAATTGGTATGACAACAAGTACCGGTGGCCCAGTGGCAACTCCACTGGTCTACCAACCCAGAGGACCCCGGTTCAAAACCCGGTCAATACAAGATCTTTCTTTTTTCCCTACATACATTTATTTCTAGTTATTCATACTGTCAACCTGTGGCTTGACAACCACCACCACTACCACCACCACCGCCACAACCACCACCACCGCCGCCGACACCACCACCACCGCCGCCGCCTACACCACCACCACCACCATCACTACCATCATCATCACGACCATCATAACCACCACCATCACCACCCTCACCACCACCACCACCACCGCCACCACGAAAAGTAGTTTCACTACCTCCACCAACCACAATTAAGCAAAAGCAATAACAACAAGCAA
>JAWQFJ010026578.1:20000-30011 GCA_034096865.1 Theodoxus fluviatilis | reverse complement strand
GTGCATCTTGCATATGTGAGTGAGTGGCTGGATGTTCATGACATGTAAGTTCAGTGGCACCGTGATTGTTTTGCCAGGTGCCCCACAGACTGCTGACTTTCACCTTGCTGAAGCACATCCAGGTGTGCGTGCTGTGTGGCCCCACCCCCTCCCTGGCACAGCTGGAAGTTGAGGTCAGATTTTTGTTGGTTTTGATATACATGTATAACACTTTAATTCAAGGGATGTAGGAATGTGACCATCATGATTTAACATCATCATCATCATCATCATCATCATCATCCTCATCATCATCATCCCGTTTTAAATCTAATGGTATATCTCCAAGGGTGCTGGGTTTTAAGATGGAAGTCAGATTCATCAGCTGCCTCTTTTACTCAAGTCTTCCTGAGAAGTGCACGGCTTGAAATGGCCTTGTTCGTGAGACTTACTGCTTAATTTGTCATGCATACCTCAGTCTTTTGTCCCTTGGACTGAAATCTCATAAAGGAATGTTTTATGAATAAGCATGAAGTCTTAGTATTTCATTAATAAGTGTGTCCTTCTTCCCGCTGCCTTAGTAGCAACAATTATTAACACTCAGAGAAAGATTTTTTTTTCTTTGCAGAATTAGTATCCCCTGAGAGATAGTATAACATACTAAGACATTCATTTTCTAATGAAACTTTTTTTGCAGCTATAAACATAAATTTGCCTAGCAGTTTTGCTGTACATTACTATCTGTTTTTGTAAAGTATGACCTGAATTTTTTTTTTTAACTTTTAGGTGGACAGGTTTTGGAAGCCATCATTGGAATCTTTGAGAGCTGTCAGCAGGCTGCATCCTCGAAACTTCACCGCATCCCTGGCAGTAGATCCCAATATACTAGGGTAAGTCTTCTTTTACCACCTTCTCATATGCAATGGAAAATAGAAAATTGCAAGGGAAATTTTAGAAAGCATATGAGGTCCCAACACCAAATGGAAAATTTGCTGCTGAAGCTTCTGCCATCTATGACTGAACTTACAATTGGGCTACTCTTGGCTGCATTTCCAATCACTTGAGAGGACCGATACCTCCGATGCCTTGCTTCCTGTAGAAATCTCTCCAGTGGCTGCAGCCATGTTGTAGTCAGACTTTTGGAATGATTGAGTCCTTCTGGCTCAGATATGGATTCACAGTGTATCGGCTAGTTGGTTTGGAAAACAGCAATGATTGTTCCTATCTGTTCATTTACAAAATATGAATTATCATTTTATACTGCATCCACTGTACGTCAGTGTCATTCAGTTTTAGTCTCTCTTTATAATATATTATTATATTATTCAGAAATATGAATTTATAGCCATAGCTGCCTAAAAGACTTAGAAATGAATAACTTTATCCTGGTCAGGTAAGGGCCTCACAGATAAGCTAATGCACCCATGTGGCTCCAAAGTACAATGGGTCAAATGCATGTGTGCATTTACATTGTGCCACACACAGGCAGTTGGGAAGTTTCACTCTCACAAAAATGAAACACTGTGGACCTACTTACCTACTTATTTTCCAGTCCACAACAAATCTGACTGGGACCTCTGAAGTGATGGCTTGTAATTGCCATTAATGCCATGCATATTTGGGCACATAACTAAGTTTCTTTGATATAATAGCTGGAGTTACAAATGTCCTTGGGCATGCTGCTACATACTGGCTGCATTGCTGTGTTTATGTCTGTCGTAGGTTCATTCTGGTGAACTGTGAGAACCACAGAAGCCTGTGCTCTGTGGATCCAGTGCCGGCAAGGGACGTCCGCACCACGGGTGAGTGCCTGCCCTGTACTTGCATCCTTGCTGTCTTTGGTGCACTCTCACATACTGGGCAGTACGAGGGTAGAGTACCCACTTCATTGCTCCCTGTCCCTAGCCAGCTTGAGTGTGGCATTTCATGTGTGGCCTGGGAGCTTCTCTTTAGTTTCCATAGTGCCCTCTATGTGTTCATCAGCCTGCTGCACTTGTGTCTGTACCTAGGGCTTCTGGCTGTGTCCTGCCGAACTCCCTTTACTAATGAAGTCAATTCACTGGTGGCATCTGCTTGTAATGATGATGCTAACAATGAATGCTTTGCCCATTTGAAAAGGAAAACTCTAGAGGCAGTCAAAAGCATTGCCTAGCCCTTTATTACAAAACTGATTATCAATCTGAAACATATTTTACTATAGTTTTTAGTACAATTTAACTGTACTTGAGGCAGGTTTTATGGTTATCCAACAACATAATGCATAGCTATGATACATGCACTTTCTTGCTGTGTAATTATTGAGTGAAAAATATGTATAGCCTAGAGGATCTGACTGGTGCCGTATGTGTTATAATGTATAGATCTGTGAATTGCTGTGTGCTTTTCGCTAGATGAGCAGACTTCATGTGTGATTGCTGACTGCAGGCAGTGTACAGCGGTTGTTACTTGCAGACTTCATGTGTGATTACTGACTGCAGGCAGTGTACAGCGGTTGTTACTTGCAGACTTCATGTGTGATTACTGACTGCAGGCAGTGTACAGCGGTTGTTACTTGCAGACTTCATGTGTGATTGCTGACTGCAGGCAGTGTACAGCGGTTGTTACTTGCAGACTTCATGTGTGATTGCTGACTGCAGGCAGTGTACAGCAGTTGTTACTTGCAGACTTCATGTGTGATTACTGACTGCAGGCAGTGTACAGCGGTTGTTACTTGCAGACTTCATGTGTGATTACTGACTGCAGGCAGTGTACAGCGGTTGTTACTTGCAGACTTCATGTGTGATTGCTGACTGCAGGCAGTGTACAGCGGTTGTTACTTGCAGACTTCATGTGTGATTGCTGACTGCAGGCAGTGTACAGCGGTTGTTACTTGCAGACTTCATGTGTGATTGCTGACTGCAGGCAGTGTACAGCGGTTGTTACTTGCAGACTTCATGTGTGATTGCTGACTGCAGGCAGTGTACAGCGGTTGTTACTTGCAGACTTCATGTGTGATTGCTGACTGCAGGCAGTGTACAGCGGTTGTTACTTGCAGACTTCATGTGTGATTGCTGACTGCAGGCAGTGTACAGCGGTTGTTACTTGCAGACTTCTTTTCAGCTTTGCACCTTTGGCAAAGCATCAGTTGTTGTAAATGTGTTATACTATGTTAGAACCATTTACAATTTGTAAAAATTGATGAGCATGAGAGAAATCACTTGCAAGACAATCAGCTGTTTATTGATGGGATTCTTTTGTTCTCTGTTGGTTTTTTCTCAGCTGTTCACCGGAGAGTGTTCGGCTCCATGTTTGGACCTGATGTTTCTGTTTTGTTATGCAATTTTAGTCTCTCTGAGACTCAACCTTAACTGAGCTGGCACACAGAAGACATGGCAGTCCTTTTCATACTTTGTCCTTCTTTTGGCTTGGGCTAGGGGATGAGGTGAAATCAGAATGTTTGTGTATTGTTTTATTCTTTACCCCTCCTCTTTCAGACAAGACACTCAGCACAGTACAGAGGCAGGAAATACTGAGGGCTTTCTATAAGAAAGTGGTGGGAACCTACTTCTCTTCAGACATTGAAGGCAGTGACAAGGGTATGGGTTTTTTGCTGTGCTCTGAAAAATATTGTCAGAATAAAGTCCGGGAAATTTCTCCTTTTAGTGAGCTTATTTGTTTTCCTTACAGTTTCATGTGAGGGATGAATATCGATTCCATTTCCATGAGCCTTTCACATGTAATGACTGCGACTCTTTCCTTCCAGTAATATTGTGTTATAAAAATCTAATACCAAAATATACTGGGTTCCAAAAAGGATGTATGCACTGTGAGATTGGTTTATCAGTTATGTATTTCACTTAAGTATCACTCCAAAGAGAATAAGTCTACAGTAATAAGGTTTGGTTCAAACTTTTGAAAATATTCTCAGTATGGATAAATGCAGCTGACTGTAGATCCAAATTCACATTAGTTTGGTTATCAGTACTTGGGGGGAAAAATTGTGTGAATCAAATCAGTGATTATAATGTATGCATATTGATGCAGTCACTTGTATCAAGTGGGTGGAGTGTTCAAACCTGTGTGGACCATAGAGTTGCATACTTGAGCAAGGTGATTTATTTGCGTTGCTTTTCTACACTCAGGAGTAAAATGGGTACCTGTGAGGGCTGAAATGGAAATCTGTGAAAGTTAGTTTTTTGGGGTTCATTCCCAGCCTGGTTGCCTGCTCCCCAGGGAGCTTCGATGGTGTTGGAGTAAGAAATAGAGTAGCCCGATGACCAGGGGGTAACAGTGTGCAGTTCGAGCACCCATCCATGGGGGAAAAGTTGCAATAGCCAAAAGAGCACCTTTACCTTTACCTTTGATCTTGTTGCAGGCCCCAGTGAGTTCAGCCACCAGCCACAGGAGACATACATAGTGACAGACCGACACAAGTGCTATGCCATGCTGAGTGCCTGCTACCAGATCTTCATTCTCTTCAACACTGCCATCCCCACCTTTGCCATGAGGTGTGTAGCTGTCTCCCTGCTTTCCTCAGGCTTTGCAGGCATGGATAGCTTCTTTGAGGCCTGGGCTGTATTTTGTATGTTGCTCTGGCTTTGACTTCAGTGGTTCTTGCAAATGAGCACCAAAGAAACCACTGAACTGAGTAAGAAAATTTACTGCAAGAGTGCACTGCTTATGGACAGTTTGACACAGTTGCAGTTAATAAGACTGATGCAATTTTTGGTGGAAATTCTGTCAATGAATTATCAGGTATTAGGTTTCTGAGCATTGGAATTTATAATAACATAGCAATGTACCGAAGGCAAATTCAACACATGGCCAGAGACGCTCTCTACCCACTGCATCAGCTGGAACCCCTGGTTGCTGGGCTTGCAGGACATGCTCCAGTAGCTCAGCCAGGGACTTAATGATGTGCCAAAGGCTTATACTGTCAAACATAGCTGCAAATATGAATTTGGTATTAGGTTAACCAAATTTTGAAACTACTATATCAGTGGCCATAATTTTATATGAAAATAACTGAACTTTTCATTATTGGCGTGTAACTTAAAAGACTATAATTCCATGCATGGTGACGAATGATGAAATTGAATTCAGTTGTAGGCTTTTGGAACAACTGTGTGTGTGTGTGTGTGTGTGTGTGTGTGTGTGTATGTTTGTGTGCGTGCGTTTGTGAGAATGTGTTTGTTCTGACAGGATGTTTGGAGGATATTACAGCTGCTATCTTGAATTATAAATCATGCGTAACATTATTACCAATGCTCTCTCATAACAGTCTGCCATTGCAATATATTTCAGGTCAGTGACCCAGAAGACATTGCAGCTGTTTACCAAGGACAAGAATCTACAAGTGTGAGACAGGAACGAGAGATGAAGGCAGGAATCTAAGGCAGTTTCATATCCCCTACACTAGACTGCCACTGTCTGAGGTTGGAAGCCACCAGGCAGATGCAGTACATCCTGGGAATCCTCTCAGACATGGATTTGGGGCTTGGTTCTGGGAGGGGAAGGAGTAGAAGAGAACTCGGACAGTCTGCCTGAATTCTAGTGCTGGAAATAGATCCATGGGTGAGAAAAGCCACTGAGGGAGAGTCGAAAGTCTTCCAGTGGTGAAAGGTGAACATGCCTGCATTGTGCTTTTGCCAAATCGATTTTTGGCTTTAGTTTTGAACTTTGGGAACATAAGACAGCAAAAAGACATTGCAGTGCATTAAGACTGACAATGCTTGCTATGAGGAATGCAGCAACAGGAGAAGATGGTGCAGGTAAAGTGTGGCAGAATGTTTTTGCTGAGATCATGTAAAGGTGAGGAGAAGAAATCAAGAACAGCTGTGACTTTGACAAACTTTTAACCCTTGCCCTAACATCATAATTGGGACTGCTTGGTCTGTCTGCAATACAAGAAAAGCTACTTTTCTAGGACTAGACACCTGCCCTTTTCTATTGCAAATGTTCGTCTAACTATTCAACAAAATATATTTTTAAAACTATACCAAAAGTATTCACAATTGAACAAAGAACAAACATGTGTCATTGTTTTAAGAAAATGTTAATGCTGAATTTGGGGATAATTTTGAAAAAGCACATATTATAACCTTCCCCCCTCAGAACTAGCAGCATATATCTCAACTAGCAGACTTGGTCCAGTCATGTCCTTGTAACATTTGCTGCAACTACCAGGGAAAGGGATGAAATAGTTTTAGATCTAAATCTCATCTGCTATCTACAACAATCAATATCATCTTGACAGAAGGATTTGGGTTCAAAGCTGACAGAATATTTATAATGAAAGGAAAATTTAAGTGGCCTTTTTATTTTTCTGAAGGATGGGAAAAAAATTCCCTTCAGTAAATGAAGATATCTTGGTTTGCACCAAATTGACTCTGAAGATTATTGATCCTTTCCACAAATGTATGACAAATGTGCACTGTCACTCGTTGTGTCTGCAAATTAATCATATGTGTATCCTTTTCTTTTACTAACATATTTTTTAATGTCATGTCATGCTTGTTTTCACTGCCAAATGATGTTTATGGGTGAACTTTGAAGTCCGAGGGTGTCCACTCATAGCACATGTTTTCTGATAGTTTGGTGTGATCTTAGTGCTGTTGCTCTGGTGTGCCATTGGACGTGTTTAGGCAGCATACAGATCACTTGTGATTCCATGCAATCTGCAAACATTTTGTCTCAGTGCACCAAGATTCAGAAGCAGAAGATATTGTCCCTAGGGACAAAGGTGGAGTTTTTTTATTTCCATGTCAATGAACTAATTTTTCATATCAAACAAGCAGTTTTTCAAAATGCAGGTGTTTGTCCTAAATCTGTCTTAAAAAGACGATCCCATAAATGTTTGAAATAATTAGCATGAGATGTAATAGCCTGTTATTTGCATAGTTGACCTTTGAATTGTTTACCTCAACAATCACAAACTTTCTTGAATGTATTGTGTTTTTTCAATGCTGGATAAAAGGTAACATTAGTCTGCATTTCACTGATAATTCATATGAAATTATGGTTCTACCTCAAGAGCATCACACAGAGAGCATTATGTGTGTGTATGAATGTGTGTAAATATGTTGCTGAGCATATGTGTTGATCCATGCTAGCATGTGTGCAATAGTCTGCAAGAAAAATGTGTGTTGTTTTTTTTTGGTAGCATATACAAGCATGCAATATTACAGAAGTATAAATATTGCAAGGGGACATGGCAATATCCAACACTGATATGCTAAATATATTTGTAGTGAAAAACGTCTGAGCTTTGTTTTGATGGAAATGTTTATCAGTAAATCAATATATTTACAGAAATGTTGGTTTAATCTGACATTTTCAATGGCCTATTAACCCCCAAAATGTGGGAAAAGTAATGTGTACCATCATTGCAATTGAAATGTATTTGTACTTTTGATTGATAGATCATTTTTCATGGCTATAATCTCTAGCAGGAATGAACATGACCTCCCAGTTAGCAGCTATTGTGTGTCACTTTACCGATTCAGCATGTAATCATGTATTGATATTTGTAAAGGGCTTTCGGTAAAGGTTATTCTTGTTGAACATGCTTTTGTATTCTTTCAGTTTTCATCATTGAGGTGTACAGTGAAATGAACAAACAATGAATAAACATTGAGTGTTGGTGTGGTGGAAATTTTACAGTAGTTTCACAAGTCACGGTGTTGGTTCTGTTTGGTAATATTACATTTTTGTACCACTTGCCTGCTGACTTTTCCCCCATTGTATGCAAATACCTGTGGCAACCATAAATGCTGTGCTTGAAATATTGAACTGAATGTCTTTCATGAATAAAATCAATTTTCAACTTTGTTTACTTGTTAGGAAATTCTGTCCCTTGAACTTTGATTTCAACACACAGCTGGATGATTAGGACATTATAATTTTTTCTCTTCCAACTGATAGAAAAGAGAAAGTGTTAAACGTTTGCATAGTAAAGAAAGCTGCTTATTAATCCTTCCCCTGCTGCCATGCTATTAGGCTGGAGCTTAAGTGAATTAACAAACATATGAAAAAGGCTAGGTTCCAGGGCCCAAGCAGGCCCCATTGGAGTCCAGGGTAGGGGGCCCTGGGGGCAACGCCCCTCGGCCGAAATCAAGCTCTGTCTATATATGAAAGTGCAGAGCCACAAGAGACAAAACTAGTTTATTCTGCAATTTTTGTTGTCTAACTCTTTTCCTTGGACATTTTCCCCCTCAGAAATCAGAAGCATTTCTTCACAAATTTGCAGACTCTCAGTGAGCTCTCCAGCCTGGCTATAGTCCCTGTGTTGCGGCTCTAGTCCCTGTGTTGCGGCTCTAGTCCCTGTGTTGCGGCTATAGTCCCTGTGTTGCGGCTCTAGTCCCTGTGTTGCGGCTCTAGTCCCTGTGTTGCGGCTCTAGTCCCTGTGTTGCGGCTCTAGTCCCTGTGTTGCGGCTCTAGTCCCTGTGTTGTGGCTCTAGTCCCTGTGTTGCGGCTCTAGTCCCTGTGTTGCGGCTCTAGTCCCTATGTTGCGGCTCTAGTCCCTGTGTTGCGGCTCTAGTCCCTGTGTTGCGGCTATAGTCCCTGTGTTGCGGCTCTAGTCCCTGTGTTGCGGCTCTAGTCCCTGTGTTGCGGCTCTAGTCCCTGTGTTGCGGCTCTAGTCCCTGTGTTGCGGCTCTAGTCCCTGTGTTGCGGCTCTAGTCCCTGTGTTGGGGCTATAGTCCCTGTGTTGCGGCTATAGTCCCTGTGTTGGGGCTATAGTCCCTGTGTTGCGGCTCTAGTCCCTGTGTTGTGGCTCTAGTCCCTGTGTTGCGGCTCTAGTCCCTGTGTTGCGGCTCTAGTCCCTGTGTTGCGGCTCTAGTCCCTGCGTTGCGGCTCTAGTCCCTGTGTTGCGGCTCTAGTCCCTGTGTTGCGGCTCTAGTCCCTGTGTTGCGGCTCTAGTCCCTGTGTTGCGGCTCTAGTCCCTGTGTTGCGGCTCTAGTCCCTGTGTTGCGGCTCTAGTCCCTGTGTTGCGGCTCTAGTCCCTGTGTTGCGGCTCTAGTCCCTCTGTTGCGGCTCTAGGCCAGTGGTTAGTGGGATCACACCTTCAGTTGCCAGCAGCTAGTGATTCAGTCATGCAGGCCCGAGTCACATTGCCCTCTCCATCCAGGAGTAAAGTCGTGTACTTGCTGGGGCAATCATGGCACACTGTTATGTGATTAACCTTGCATGCAGCTGCGAGTTAGGGAGTGTGTGCTGGTTCTTGACACGGTCATCTTGTCTGTCATCAGGTGCCATTAAGTGATCGATTAAATAGCCACATGTCAGCAATCAGTTGCTATAAACAGCTAGACCTTCACGCTTGCAGCATCCAAATTGATGTGTGCTGGCAACGTGCATTTACCGTGTGTGCATGTGTGTGTGTGTGTATGTGCGTGTGTATGTGTGGGGGGTGTATGTATGTATGTACGTGTGAGTGTATGTGTGTGTGTGTGTGTTTTTGTATGTGTGAGTGTATGTGTGTGTGTGTGTGTTTTCGTTCTTTGCACCTATCCAGCGCGAGGTGCAAGTTTTGTCTGCAAATATATTCTGATAAGTAATTTCTGAATAGTGCAAAACTCAACTGACATATCATTCTCTGTTGAGACCTTGGTTGAAATCGTTCGTAAGCGTAGCACGTTCGCTTGACTTATTACATGACAATAATTGTGATTTTTTAAAAGTAAAACGTAACCATTTCATTTCGCTCAGCCCTGGGCGTGCATTAGTCAATAATGTTTCGAAATGGAATACTATTAAAAACTTGATAGTCAATTCAACGCAGACACCACGTAGAGAACAGACGGAAAAGGCTAGGAAAACCCAGGGAAGAGCTGGGTATAAGGTTTTGACATCGACAATTCATCGAGTTCCAATTGATCACAGTGTGATCAAAGAACGTAAGTACACAAAGAACGATCATAACGCGCGTCTGTGCGAAACGAGTGACGTTAGCGCCCCCAAGCGGCCGTGGTGGTGCTGCAGTAAACATATAGAGTAATGCTGAGTTTTTTAATTGTATTTTACAGTAAAATTGCTTACAAGAACCCTTCACCT
>JAWQFJ010026578.1:0-15000 GCA_034096865.1 Theodoxus fluviatilis | reverse complement strand
CCCAAGGGCCCACCAGCTGTGGAGGCCACACAAGGCTACAGCGTAAGGAGACAGTCGTGAGTGCAGTCGTGAGTGCAGTCGTGAGTGCAGTCGTGAGCGCAGTCGTGAGCGCAGTCGTGAGCGCAGTCGTGAGCGCAGTCGTGAGTGCAGTCGTGAGTGCAGTCGTGAGTGCAGTCGTGAGCGCAGTCGTGAGCGCAGCCGTGAGTGCAGTCGTGAGTGCAGTCGTGAGCGCAGTCGTGAGTGCAGTCGTGAGTGCAGTCGTGAGTGCAGTCGTGAGCGCAGTCGTGAGCGCAGTCGTGAGTGCAGTCGTGAGCGCAGTCGTGAGCGCAGTCGTGAGTGCAGTCGTGAGTGCAGTCGTGAGTGCAGTCGTGAGTGCAGTCGTGAGTGCAGTCGTGAGTGCAGTCGTGAGCGCAGTCGTGAGCGCAGTCGTGAGTGCAGTCGTGAGTGCAGTCGTGAGTGCAGTCGTGAGTGCAGTCGTGAGTACAGTCGTGAGTACAGTCGTGAGCGCAGTCGTGAGTGCAGTCGTGAGTGCAGTCGTGAGTGCAGTCGTGAGTACGATTGTGAGGGAGAGGCAGAGGGAAAACCCGAAAGGCCATAGTGAGAGTGCGTTCATCACCTGGGTTATAGGCGTTTAGTGGGGATCTACACGATTCTGAATATACCGTCCTTCCCCCTCCACTGATAATATTTCTGGAAAAGGCGTAAAAAGGAGAACGAACAAAACGATCAGATTCTCAGCGTGACGTCTCCGCTATTTTCTTCTTTTTTTCATTTCCTGTTCGTGAATTTCCAACACTTGCACAATCTTAGATTGATCAATTTTTAATACGGACAAGAATCAAAGATAGCACACTAATTTTTTATTTTCTTGGAAGAAAACTATAAAATCCTACGTTTGATTCGTGTGTAAATATACTGCAATAAGATGAAAAAGTAAACACGTGATAGAAAAAACTCACAGCTAACTTATTCGTGTAAAATTACTCAATTTCTTGTTGTAAAACGCACAACCTTCTCAAAAGAGTTCATGGTGAACTCTCGTTGACAAACTGAACCCTATAGTATCCAATATGGATGGTATTTTCAATAGCTGAAAATAACAACGATAAAAGACGCGTTTTCCTGTAAAACAAGAGATAAAAGAATGAGTTCTGGGATGATAACCTTTCCAAATGTGTCAATTTCTTCCTATGTGAACAAAGGGTCAAAGATCTGCCGTTAGCATCCTTCCATGAAGTAATCATATTCACAGTAAACACTTGTTGAATTCCACATCCCCGGGAGCAAGAGATGACCAAACAAGGAACAGCCGGTCGACTCTGCTGGACTTGCAGGTGCTTTCACACGCAGGAAACAAGGATCGGTTTAGGTCTGAAAACGAAATTATACTTGAAAGCAATTGCTTTAAATTAATTGCTGTATGCTCCATGATGCAACATATTACCATGAAACAAGGGGGTGTATTGATCTTTTTTAAGTGTTTTTGTGATTAATCTAATGAAGTCTTTGTTGAGGTCTCTAACCTTCCAGGGCGTCAGTGCCAGGCTGTGTGTGGATGTCCAGAGTAGAAATCACGGTCCTTGCAGGAGGATGGGTGTGCCTTGCCTCCCAGATGACGAAAAAGGAGTGTCGCGGATTTTCGATCCATGCTGGACACCCAACCATCATGCCGGCTTTTCGAATTGCTCTCATGCACATGCCTGGGTGGGAAGGCTGGCCTTTGGAATCTGCATCCGAGGGTTGAGACACGAACTGCAAAATATGCAAGAGTTTTCTTCTGGTGCAGTGTTTCCTTCCAGCACAACCCTACCGTATCTGACTAAGCAGGCAAAGTAAGGGAGAGCCCAGATAAAAGATAACAAAAGACTACAACTGTACAAGGCATCACTTGCAGAAGAGACGTTAGCAGTGGATAAGAAGAGGTAACGGAGCGTCCGAGATGTGTGCTGCCTGTTTGTTTTTGTAAGATCACCGACGCCTTCCAGGTTACACAACAGAATGGACCGATTGATGGATGACTATGCAAATTCATGGAATGAATGAGAGCATGAATGAAAGAATGGATGACTGAATGAGGTCAACGTAACATGTTTGTAAACACTGTGACGTTCCACTCATATCTGCAATACGTACACACCGCAACGAGTTACCTAGTGGACGGTGGGCAGCACTGTCACATATGTGGATCGGAATGATCGAAGTGACATCTGCAGCATCTCCCGCATCTGCCGCATTTTCCTCCACATGGCGAGTTCTTGGACTCCTTTGTGTATTGATAAGCGCGGTATACAAGAAAGATGCCGAGGAAGGTGCCCATAGTTCCGGCTGCACCAATAATAATTCCTGTGTCCCTCGGGGAGAGGTCCATGGTAACAACTGGGGGATGACGTTGCCGCGATAGTTTTCACTCCAAGACACAACGTCCCGACCCACCAACTGTAACTCCATCCATTTCTGATGTTTTCGTCACTGAAGAACGACGTCATTTCCTTTTTGTGTTTTACAACTTGCGCATGCCCAAAGCGGTAGGAATTTTACGTGGAGAATGAATGCTGGAGTAATAAAATTGTCGAAAATCAGACGCTCAGCGGCATTTTAAGCCCCTGAAATGACGTAAGCGTTGACAGGTTGTGCCGGAACCCTGATGAAAGCTGTGATTGGCCTATGCAATTGGAGAATTACTCTGTACATGTGATCTGTCATGTCGAAGTCTTTTGAAGGAATATCCCACGTAATTCAATTACTCAAAAGACAATTGCAGTCGTAGTCTGTAGAGGAGCAAACGATGATAAATGAAGTTTTACGGCCTGTATTTCTATGTAGGGTATGTAGGGCCATTGATTACGAAAAACACTCGAGCTTGATTGATCGAGTGAGAGCAAGTCGTCTCGATTTTTCTGCTTATTCGCCCTTTACGAATCGCGTTGGGAGACCCGGTGGGTCAATTCTTATCCCCAACCCACAGAGTGGAAAAGCACAAGAACGACAAACTTTGGCAGAATACAAGCCATAGAAACGGGACGCTCCGAAAATGAGTGACAGCCGGAGCCGCTCTTCAGCGGGAACCCCTGGCTGCTCGGCTTTCGGGGCCTGCTCTAGCAGATCAGCCAGGGGCCTGCTCCAGCAGCTCAGCCAGGGGCCTGCTCCAGCAGCTCAGCCAGGGCCCTGCTCCAGCAGCTCAGCCAGGGGCCTGGTCCAGCAGCTCAGCCAGGGGCCTGGTCCAGCAGCTCAGCCAGGGGCCTGCTCCAGCAGCTCAGCCAGGGGCGACCCCAAGCCACTAAATAGGCTACCAGGGAGTATCGGGACAGGCTCAGATCATTCAGGTTCCAACCGTGTTTTCCAATGACCCAGGAAAACTGAGCACAATCCACGCCTAGCAACACACCTTAAAGCCACACACCTCACCCACTCCCAAGAACATCACTGCACACATCTACATAGTATTCAACACGGATCTCACTATTAAACTATCATCATCATCATCATCATCATCATCATCATCATCATCATCATCATCATCATCATCATCATCATCATCATCATCATCATCATCATCATCATCATCATCATCATCATCATCATCATCATCATCATCATCATCATCATCATCAACAACATCCATAGTCGTCATCATCATCGTCGTCGTCGTCGTCATCAACATCGTCGTCGTCGTCGTCGTCATCCTCACCACCACCACCACAGCCACCACCATCACCACCGCAGCCACGACCACCACCGTCATCATCATCGTCATCATTATCATTATCATCACCATCATCGTCATCGTCGTCGTCGTCGTCGTCATCATCATCATCATCATCATCATCATCATCATCATCATCATCATCATCATCATCCAGAAAAAGTTTAATGAAGAAGGCGTCAGGGCTAGATGGTACGAAAACTATCGGACTAAAGTCACAAATGAGCAGTAGGACTGGCTAGAGCAAAATAAGATGCGGAACGAGAGTAAGACGGTGTGTGTGTGTGTGTGTGTGTGTGCGTGTGTGTGTGTGTGTGTGTGTGTGCGTGTGTGCGTGTGTGTGTGTGTGTGTGTGTGTGTGTGTGTGTGTGTGTGTGTGTGTGTGTGTGTGTGTGCGTGTGTGCGTGTGTGTGTGTGTGTGTGTGTGTGTGTGTGTGTGTGTGTGTGTGTGTGTGTGTGTGTGTGTGTGTGTGTGTGTGTGTGTGTGTGTGTGTGTGTGTGTGTGTAGACGGTTAATCACCAAGAGATGAAAGGCCCCGACTTTATCGCTTTCCGAATGGCAAAAGAAGACATGTGGAAGCAGGTCCAGCACAGCAAGACGGGGCAGGGAAACGCAAGAGAAGGTACGAGCGAAAGACTGATGACATAACAGTTAAGACGGGGCAGGACAAGTAAAAGAAGGCTCTGCACAAAAACAATGAGCGACTTTTTTGGAAATTATCTCCCTTGCCGCCGCTTGGCGGCGCGTCGGCTCCAAGGGGCTTGGTTGGTACACAGGACAAGTTCTTTCGCTTAGATTAGACCTGAGTGTTCGAGGTTTTTTAATTGTTTTCTTGCTGTCGCTTTCAAATCTGTTCACAGTACTAGGCTGGCTGGTTTACTTAGATGTGATTTTTTTTAATGCGTGCTAGCTGATATTAGGTTTAGAGCTTGAATTTTCAATGATATTACGCTTACAACTCCAGTGTTCGAACCAATGAAAACCACGGAAAGAGATGGCCGTTTCGTTCCTTGCATCTCATTGGCCAGCTTGTCATGAGGTCAGCCTGATCACGCGCTGACCTCATGACAGTTGTAAGCGGAAAAAGCGAGTTGTAAGCGTAATATCATTGAAAATTCAAGCTTTAAACCTAATATCAGTTAGCACGCATTAAAAAAATCACATCTACGCTTACAACTCGCTTTTTCCGCTTACAACTGTCATGAGGTCAGCGCGTGATCAGGCTGACCTCATGACAAGCTGGCCAATGAGATGCAAGGAACGAAACGGCCATCTCTTTCCGTGGTTTTCATTGGTTCGAACACTGGAGTTGTAAGCGTAATATCATTGAAAATTCAAGCTCTAAACCTAATATCAGCTAGCACGCATTAAAAAAAATCACATCTAAGTAAACCAGCCAGCCTAGTACTGTGAACAGATTTGAAAGCGACAGCAAGAAAACAATTAAAAAACCTCGAACACTCAGGTCTAATCTAAGCGAAAGAACTTGTCCTGTGTACCAACCAAGCCCCTTGGAGCCGACGCGCCGCCAAGCGGCGGCAAGGGAGATAATTTCCAAAAAAGTCGCTCATTGCTTGCTGTTTGTTTAAGTTGCTTTACACTTAAGCCCCTCAACATAGGGCCGTTGTCTATTCCTTACCGACACCTGGAAACGAACAGGGTGACACATAGATAACACGCACAAGGTCACGTTCCAGTACAATCTGAGCAGTCTCCTTCTCGAATGCCGTCACACATGGAGACCAGTTCTTGCTCTGAAGTGTGCTGTCCTGCGCACTTGGTCCAGCGGTCCATACAGCTTTTCGGAAACAGCTACTGGTTGTTGGCGTTACTCTTCTCTTATTGTGTGGTGATTTTTGTAGTCCTGAAGAACGTGCTCAACAGTATGTTGACGATGGGGACAGATGGAGTTTCGATGCATACCTATTTCATTCTGCAGTGCGATGTCATCAGTTGGAAAATTAAAACCCGTTCTTGTCTTAGTCAGTGGTGGTAGCTGTCCTTCGGCTGTGTCCGGATCAGATACTGTCCAGATACTGTCCAGGATAGCACAAACAACAGCAGCATTGGCAAAGTTGAAGCCAATATGGCGTGACAGAAATATCACTCTCGCGTCGAAGATCAGGCTCGTGCGCACGCTGGCCATCTCCGTATTCTTGTATGCATGCGAGTCCTGGACACTCACATCTGAACTACAGAGACGGATACAAAAATGAGATGCTACCGCAAGATTCTGAACATCTCATATAAAGACCATGTCACGAATGAGGAAGTCAGCAAAAGGATCAGGAAAGCATTTGGACAGTACGAAGACCTGCTCTCAATCGTGAAAAGCAGAAAGCTGAAGTGGTACGGTCACGTATCAAGAGGCAGTGGGCTGGCCAAGACCAGGTGGGAGAAGGAGAGGCAGGCAGAGAAAGAGGTAGGAAGACAAACATGAAAGAGTGGACAGGCTTGACCTTTGCAGACTCACAGCGAGCCACAGAGGATAGAGATCGATGGAGGAAGATTGTCCAAAAGTCATCAGTGGTGCCTCAACAACCCATCTCAGGGTTAAGAGACTGAACTGAACTGAACTGAACTGAACTGATCATCTCTGTAGTGGAGACTTCATTGTCTTCTGGTTTTCTCTGCTCTCATTTTGACTAGCTTGTCAGCTAGAACTTCATTCCCGTATACTCCACAGTGTGATGTAGAGTGTTCTGAGACACTTCATACTGTTGAGTGCCTTGAGCCATACCACTGCTGGTCCATGACCACGTCAAGGGTCAGTCACAGCTTTCACCCCTGGTTAGGGAGCGGCAATGCGAGTCAAGCGCCGTGCCCTCGGATGTTACGAACGTCTCCTTCACAACGTTCTGTAGATTCGGGGGTTCTCCTAGCTTGTGCAGGGAAAGTCGAAATTCAGTACGGCAGTCATTTCGAACAAGAAGGGCAAAGCCCATACGACTCACATGCTTGACCTTGACCTTTACATGACCTTGACCTTCAGGTGCCATTCAAGGTCAAGGTCAAAAAACTAAACCTAGCAATGACATCATACACTAAGAAACGCTTTACACCTTTTTCCTACCAAAATACATGTGGTCTTGACTCAAGGTCAAGGTCATCCAAGGTCATGCAACACAAAGCTGTTAATTCAAGACATAGGAAGAACAATGGTGCTTATTGGCACTTTCTACCATGAGATATGGTCACTTTTAGTGGTTCACTACCCCATTTTGGTCACATTTCATAAGGGTCAAAGTGACCTTGACCTTGATGATATGTGACCAAATGTGTCTCATGATGAAAGTATAACATGTTCCCCACATACTTATTAAGTTTGAAACAGTTATCTTCCATAGTTCAGGGTCAAGGTCACTTCAAAATATGTATACAATCCAACTTTGAAGAGCTCCTGTGACCTTGATCTTGAAGCAAGGTCAACCAAACTGGTATCAATATATAGGTATTACTTTGCTCTATATACCATATATAGATGAGGTATCCAATCTAAAAAAACGTCAGAGAAAATTGAGAAAATGTGAAAAATGGCTGTTTTCAGACAACATTTATGGCCCCTGCGACCTTGACCTTGAAGCAAGGTCAAGTCAAGATGTATGTTTTCTGAGGCCTTGTCATCATACACTATCATGCCAAATTGGGTGTTGATAGACTTAATAGTCTCCGAGAAAAATCCAACGTTAAAGTTTTAAACGGACGCCCGGACGCCCGGACGCCCGGACGGACGAAACGGGTGAGTACATAGACTCACTTTTGCTTCGCATGTGAGTCAAAAACCATCATTCGTGTGCTTGCCGATTCACAGCAATATGATTAAAGCAACACCACAATTATCCTTCACTCTCATGGCTCGATCCCGTGAGGACACGATTGCTGTTATTGCACGTCTACTTCTCTCTCTCTCTCTCTCTCTCTCTCTCTCTCTCTCTCTCTCTCTCTCTCTCTCTCTCTCTCTCTCTCTCTCTCTCTCTCTCACGCACGCACGCACGCACGCACACACACACACACACACACACACACACACACACACACACACACACACACACACACACACACATACACACACACACACACACACACCACTCGCAGGCTTGTACATTTTTTGCCGTACTTGTAGATCTTTGTCGAAACAACAAGAACCGACTCGTCCGGTAGAAGCGCGAAACGACATCACGTGACACCTCAAGAGCAATGCCGCCCTGGCTGCACAACGTAACTAAGCAATGGCCCTGTTGAGTGGATTCGGTTCATACGTGGAAACTTCCACAATCTCTATCATTTTCCAGCACTTTCCAACAGACGCAATTATAGGATCCACACAGTTTGGAATGCTGCTACCTCAAGCTGCGAACTCCTGTGGATAAGCGCTCTCATAGTGGACTACTAATCGGGGTAGGACAAAGAAAAGCGAAGCATCCGAGGCACAGCCAAGAGATGACAAGCCAGGGCTGTGCACATTCAATGCTACAAAGACAGTGCAGTGTGGGGCAAGGCTGTGCACATTCAATGCTACAAAGACAGGGCAGTGTGGGGCAAGGCTGTGCACATTCAATGCTACAAAGACAGTGCAGTGTGGGGCAAGGCTGTGCACATTCCATTCTACAAAGACAGGACAGTGTGGGGCAAGGCTGTGCACATTCAATACTACAAAGACAGGGCAGTGTGGGGCAAGGCTGTGCACATTCAATGCTACAAAGACAGTGCAGTGTGGGGCAAGGCTGTGCACATTCAATGCTACAAAGACAGGGCAGTGTGGGGCAAGGCTGTGCACATTCAATGCTACAAAGACAGTGCAGTGTGGGGCAAGGCTGTGCACATTCCATTCTACAAAGACAGGACAGTGTGGGGCAAGGCTGTGCACATTCAATGCTACAAAGACAGTGCAGTGTGGGGCAAGGCTGTGCACATTCCATTCTACAAAGACAGGACAGTGTGGGGCAAGGCTGTGCACATTCAATGCTACAAAGACAGTGCAGTGTGGGGCAAGGCTGTGCACATTCAATGCTACAAAGACAGGGCAGTGTGGGGCAAGGCTGTGCACATTCAATGCTACAAAGACAGTGCAGTGTGGGGCAAGGCTGTGCACATTCCATTCTACAAAGACAGGACAGTGTGGGGCAAGGCTGTGCACATTCAATGCTACAAAGACAGTGCAGTGTGGGGCAAGGCTGTGCACATTCAATGCTACAAAGACAGGGCAGTGTGGGGCAAGGCTGTGCACATTCAATGCTACAAAGACAGTGCAGTGTGGGGCAAGGCTGTGCACATTCAATTCTACAAAGACAGGACAGTGTGGGGCAAGGCTGTGCACATTCAATACTACAAAGACAGGGCAGTGTGGGGCAAAGCTGTGCACATTCAGTGCTACAAAGCCAGGGCAGTGTGGGGCAAGGCTGTGCACATTCAGTGCTACAAAGACAGGGCAGTGTGGGGCAAGGCTGTGCACATTCAATGCTACAAAGACAGGGCAGTGTGGGGCAAGGCTGTGCACATTCATTGCTACAAAGCCAGGGCAGTGTGGGGCAAGGCTGTGCACATTCAATGCTACAAAGACAGGGCAGTGTGGGGCAAGGCTGTGCACATTCAATGCTACAAAGACAGGGCAGTGTGGGGCAAGGCTGTGCACATTCAGTGCTACAAAGACAGGGCAGTGTGGGGCAAGGCTGTGCACATTCAATGCTACAAAGACACGGCAGTGTGGGGCAAGGCTGTGCACATTCAATGCTACAAAGACAGGACAGTGTCGGGCAAGGCTGTGCACATTCAATGCTACAAAGACAGGGCAGTGTGGGGCAAGGCTGTGCACATTCATTGCTACAAAGACAGGGCAAGGGGTGGTAAGTTGGGACAGGCAGAGCCATGTACATTGAATGCAACCAACAACAACAAACAAGAAGGGCAAAGCCCATACGACTCACATGCTTGACCTTGACCTTTATATGACCTTGACCTTCAGGTGACCTTCAAGGTCAAGGTCAAACAACTAAACCTACCAATGACATCATACACTAAGAAATGCTTTACACATTTTCCTACCAAAATACATGTGACCCTGACCCAAGGTCAAGGTCATCCAAGGTCATGCAACACAAAGCTGTTAATTCAAGACATAGGAAGCACAATGGTGCTTATTGGCACTTTCTACCATGAGATATGGTCTCTTTTAGTGGTTCACTACCCCATTTTGGTCACATTTCATAAGGGTCAAAGTGACCTTGACCTTGATGATATGTGACCAAATGTGTCTCATGATGAAGGTATAACATGTGCCCCACATAACTATTAAGTTTGAAACAGTTATCTTCCATAGTTCAGGGTCAGGGTCACTTCAAAATATGTATACAATCCAACTTTGAAGAGCTCCTGTGACCTTGACCTTGAAGCAAGGTCAACCAAACTGGTATCAAAAGATAGGACTTACTATGCCCTATATACCATGTATAGGTCAGGTATCCAATCTCAATAACTTCAGAGAAAATTGAGAAACTGTGAAAAATGACTGTTTTTTAGACAGCATTTATGGCCCCTGCGACCTTGACCTTGAAGCAAGGACAAGTCACTATGTATGTTTTTTGAGGCCTTGTCATCATACACCATCATGCCACATTTGGTATTGATAGACTTAATAGTCTCCGAGAAAAATCCAACGTTAAAGTTTTCGGACGCCCGGACGCCCGGACGCCCGGACGCCCGGACGCCCGGACGGACGAAAAGGGTGAGTACATAGACTCACTTTTGCTTCGCATGTGAGTCAAAAAGGCAGGCCAAGTGGAGGCAGTGAGAAACAATGTGATACAATGTAAAGCAGGGCAGAACAAGGCAAGGCAGGGCAGAGCAAGGCAGGGCAGAGCAGGACAAGGCAGGGCATTGCAGGGCAGGACAAGGCAAGGCAGAGCAGAGCAAGGCAGGGCAGGGCAGAGCAGAGCAAGGCAGGGCAGATCAGAGCAAGGCAGGGCAGAGCAGAGCAAGGCAAGGCAGAGCAGAGCAAGGCAAGGCAGAGCAGAGCAAGGCAGGGCAGAGCAGAGCAAGGCAGGGCATTGCAGGGCAGGACAAGACAGGACAAAGCAGGAAATTAATAAGCTATTAAGACAGAGCAGGCGGAGGCCATCTCTAGCAAAATGTTCTTAAGACAGAGCCCCGTAAACCACACAACTTTGCAGAGTACCACGAAGCAGAGCACAAGAAATGAAGTCAGGGATCTGAGTAGAAACCATGTAGAAACCATGCACATCTGACGGCAGTTGTCTGAGTAAAAAAAAGTCAATAATCATTTGGGTCACATATAATTAATCCATTATCTATAATTTGAATGAATGTGTACTTTTCGACCAGCGATCTGCTATTTATAACTTATCATTCATGTACAAGCGAGCAAATACTTTAGTCTTCAATCGAAATCAAACAAACGATCGAAGAAAGAAAATTATTAACAGTAGAAGAAGAGCCAAAAATTAATGCGCAATGATAATGCGTCATAATCCACCATGGTGGTAACAATTTCAAAACGGAATACTAAGATAACAAGAAGGGCAAAGCCCATACGACTCACATGCTTGACCTTGACCTTTACATGACCTTGACCTTCAGGTGACCTTCAAGGTCAAGGCCAATCAACTACACATAGCAATGACACCATACTCTAAACTAAGAAATGCTTTACACATTTATTATACCAAAATACCCAAGGTCAAGGTCATCGAAGGTCATGCAACACAAAGCTGTTATTTCAAGACATAGGAAGCACAATGGTGCTTATTGGCACTTTCTACCATGAGATATGGTCACTTTTAGTGGTTCACTACCCCATTTTGGTCACATTTCATAAGGGTCAAAGTGACCTTGACCTTGATGATATGTGACCAAATGTGTCTCATGATCAAAGTATAACATGTGCCCCACATAACTATTAAGTTTGAAACTTTTATCTTCCATAGTTCAGGGTCAAGGTCACTTCAAAATATGTATACAATTCAACTTTGAAGAGCTCCTGTGACCTTGACCTTGAATCAAGGTATGTCAAACTGGTGTCAAAAGATAGGACTTACTATGCCCTATATACCATGTATAGGTGAGGTATCCAATCTATAAAACTTCAGAGAAAATTGAGAAAATGTGAAAAATGGCTGTTTTTTAGACAACATTTATGGCCCCTGCGACCTTGACCTTGAAGCAAGGACAAGTCACTATGTATGTTTTTTGAGGCCTTGTCATCATACACCATCATGCCACATTTGGTATTGATAGACTTAATAGTCTCCGAGAAAAATCCAACGTTAAAGTTTTCGGACGCCCGGACGCCCGGACCGGACGCCCGGACGGACGAAAAGGGTGAGTACATAGACTCACTTTTGCTTCGCATGTGAGTCAAAAATCTTCCTCAATATTTATAACATATTAGGCCTACATGTACGAAATCCAGGAGTGCATTCTACAGTTGTCTCCCCTGCAAGAATCCTAGGACGCGTTGCTTAGCCAACCTAGTTGGCAAATAAGAGGCCTGTGTCAACATGTGTTAAACATATGACTGTTTTACACCTGCATTCATCGTGTTGACATATGGTGACACCGGCCTATTCCTCGCAAAATCTTGTAAGGTTCCTAGCGAATGAGCCACGCCTCTGCGACCACACACGAAAAGTCTACTCCACGAGAACGAAATTTAGCGAAGTATTTCGACCTCTTGGCGCTTTTGCGAGACGGCTGAGTGCTACGGTTCAATCCTTGGTCGGTTTGACTTGACTGCTTCTTTCCGTCATCGCTGTGAAGTATGATAATGAACAGCGCTCGTCACTTCCCCACAAAGCGGTACTCCTGCTGCTACCAAAGATTATAGGTTACACATAATCTTTGCCGCTACTGCTACTACTGCTGCTACTGCTGCACGGTTGTCTTCAAACCTACATAAAGCTGCTGATGCCATAGATGCCGTCTGTCTTCCACTCGAAGTAAACACACTGAAGTAAATGCAGAGGAGGATGGGGTGGAGGAGGAGCAGGAGCAGGTGGAGAAAGAATAGCAGAAGGAAGACGACGATAATTATTAAAACAGTTCAGACGAGGACAATGGGCATTGAAATTAATCTGGGGGCACTTTCTGCGGAAGGATAATGTTGAGAAATGAACGACATTTGGACTATAGTAGAAACAAAGTGGACGCCCTAGCAGTATTTGGGGGAGACAATTACCAATCAGCCACTCTTTCCCACAACAAAAGGATAAACATTAATCTGTATCATCAGACGGACATGACGACCAAGCATTTGCAGCATACATTGTGACTTGACCTACTGATCCGTAGTACTGGTATCACGTACCTTCTGTGTGTATGCTTCAGCAGTAAATGTCGTTGTTGCCAGCTCTGCCACTAAAGATCGTTGGAAGAAGGTGGAGGAGGAGCGGACCTGTCTCGCCTGACCGTGAAATAGGTGTAGATGACGTAGAGGACTGCTGCCACACTGGAGGCCACAGCCACCGCCGTGACGATCTGGTCGGAATCCTTGCTCCTGAGACCCATGGTCACGGCAAGACGACCCAGCCGCCTTCGACAGACGTTCTGTACAGTACGAGCTTCTCACTCCGCTATCTCTAACTCAACGACGCAACAAAACGTTCCTTGCTTGCGTCACGACGGAAATGATGTCATCTGCCTATGGAAACTTTTGGCGCCCGCGTGAGCACGGGGGTTTCCTAACTTTCTAAGTGAGAATTGAAGGATTTTCACCACAAGTAGGATGGTGAAAATTGTCACTATCAAAGCTTGATACAATAATTACTGTAATTTCTAGTAGTCTTGGATGAGTGTCGTTGCGAACGTTTGATAAGATACGAGCTCTGATTGATTCTAGCATCTTGTTTTCTATTTCGAAGATTGCTTTCGTTCCCGACCATTCATAACAGTGCGTTGCTTGTTCCACCTCTTGCCCGTGCTCCTGTTTCACACCCTATTCCTCCTGCTCCTCCTACTACTAATCCTACAACTCCTGCTCCTACTACTCATGCTTCGATTCCGCATGTTCCTCCCGCTCGCGCACCACTTGCTCATCCCACTCTTGCTCTTCCTGCTCTTACTTCTCCCGTTCCTGCTCCTGTTATTCCTACTGCTCTCAAAATGTATAATAATTATACCAAATTATACATTATTGATCTTACTTAATATTAAAGACGTATGTGTATAAATTTTACCCCTGAAAATTTCTCAAAAAACTTGTTTCTAATTTACTTTAATCTTTTCTGTTAATATCAAGACAGCCTTGAATAGCTTGATTGGTCGTAAAGCCTCATTCAATCCAATTCAATCCTCCTCCTCCTCCTCCTCCTCCTCCTCCTCCTCCTCCTCCTCCTCCTCCTCCTCCTCCCCCCCCTCCCCCTCCCCTCCCCCTCCTCCTCCTCCTCCTTCCCCTCCCCCTCCTCCTCCCCCTCCCCCTTCCCCTCCCCCTCCCCCTCCCCCTCCCCCTCCTCTCCCTCCTCCCCATCCCCATCCCCCTCCCCTCCCCTCCCCTCCCCCTCCTCCTCCTCCTCCTCTTTCTCCTCCTCCTAAATCATTTTTGACTCACATGCGAAGCAAAAGTGAATCTATGTACTCACCCGTTTCGTCCGTCCGGGCGTCCGGGCGTCCGGGCGTCCGAAAACTTTAACGTTGGATTTTTCTCGGAGACTATTAAGTCTATCAATACCAAATGTGGCATGATGGTGTATGATGACAAGGCCTCAAAAAAACATACATAGTGACCTTGCTTCAAGGTCAAGGTCGCAGGGGCCATAAATGTTGTCTAAAAACAGCCATTTTTCACATTTCCCCCATTATCTCTGAAGTTTTTGAGATTGGATACCTCACCTATATATGGTATATAGGGCAAAGTAAGCCCTATCTTTTGATACCAACTTGGTTGACCTTGTTTCAAGGTAAAGATCACAGGAGCTCTTCAAAGTTGGATTGTATACATTTTTTGAAGTGACCTTGACCCTGAACTATGGAAGATAACTGTTTCAAACTTAATAATTATGTAGGGCACATGATATACTTTCATCATGAGACACATTTGGTCACATATCATCAAGGTCAAGGTCACTTTGATCCTATGAAATGTGATCAAAATGGGGTAGTGAACCACTAAAAGTGACCATATCTCATGGTAGAAAGTGCCAATAAGCACCATTGTGCTTCCTATGTCTTGAATTCAAGAGACCTATTTGGTCACATCATCAAGGTCAAGGTCACTTAGACCCTTATGAAATGTGATCAAAATGGGGTATGAACCACTAAAGTGACCATATCTCATGGTAAAAGTGCC
>JAWQFJ010026577.1:30000-31773 GCA_034096865.1 Theodoxus fluviatilis | reverse complement strand
GGAGGAGATGGAGGGTTAGGAACACGAGGCTCAGCCTTGACCAAGTATGCCAGATTAAGGAGGGTTTTTCGGGTCAAGGTATGTCTCTGTCCACGCACTTGGCCTGTCGCTTGCGCGTCTCGACGACTGCCTGCTCCTCATGTGTAGACTCACCAAGAGGCCATCCCCCCCGTTCTACCCCCCCCCCCCCCCCCCCCCACTGTGTTGTCCTGGCTCCTCTACTCGGTCTCCTTCTGCTGCTCTCTCTCTGCTCTCTCTCCTCTCTCATAGTCTCACTCTGCTCAGCACACACAACACACACACACTCCCTACTCGCTTGCTCTCTCCTCGTCTCTCTCTTCCTCCGCTTCGAACCTACCGCTTCTCCTCTCATCTTCTCTCTCTCTCTCTCTCTCTCTCTCTCTCTCTCCACACCCCTCCCTTCCTCCGCACCTTCATTCCTTCCCATCCTCCGTTTCCCTCTCCCCCATTGTAGTCTTAATCACATTTTTCAATGTTCTTCCTCATCCTCCTCACCGCTTTACCTTTTTTTTTTGGTTGTTGTATCCTCCTCACCGCTTTACTTTTTTTTCTTAAATACGCGACTCAAATGTAAAGCGCGACGCTATTTCGTTTCTCGGTCGGGCAGTTGAAAGGAGGCATTTAAAGCCGAGGGGTGTGGGGGTTGGTGCGATGTGACGGGTGGGGTCGTTCCGCACCCCCAGTCGTCTAGACTCCGTTCTTTTGCCCTGGCGTTTATTGCGCGGCACACCATGGCTTCACACCGTGGGCACGACAGTGGTGTTCCTCTCCTTCGGGGCCGCGGCGTGAGCCTTGAGCCTTGCAAGGGGCTGTGTGATAGGCGTGAGCCTTGCAAGGGGCTGTGTCCTAGGCGTGAGCCTTGCAAGGGGCTGGGGGCCTAGGCGTGAGCCTTGCAAGGGGCTGTGTCCTAGGCGTGAGCTTTGCAAGGGAGCTGACGTCCAGCGCAGAGACCTGATGCCTCGCAAGGGGAATGTGACCGTAGGCGTGAGCATTTGCAATGGGCTGCGTCTAGGCGCGAGGCTTGCAAGGGGATGTGTCCTAGACGGAGCCTGCAAGGGGTGTCCTAGGCGGTGACCTGCAAGGGGCTGTGTCCATAGGCGCCGAACTGCAAGGGTTGGCCCTAGGCCGAGTCTATGCAAGGGGCTGTGCCGCGGCGTGAGCCTTGCAAAGGGCTGCGTCCTAGCGTGAGTATTGCAGGGGACCGTGCCCTAGGCGTGGAGCTTGAAGGGCTGTGTCCTAGGCGTGAGCCTTGCAAGGGGTTGTGTCCTAGGCGTGAGCCTTGCAAGGGGCTGTGTCCTAGGCGTGAGCCTTGCAAGGGGCTGTGTGATAGGCGTGAGCCTTGCAAGGGGCTGTGTGATAGGCGTGAGCCTTGCAAGGGGCTGTGTTATAGGCGTGAGCCTTGCAAGGGGCTGTGTCCTAGGCGTGAGCCTTGCAAGGGGCTGTGTGATAGGCGTGAGCCTTGCAAGGGGCTGTGTTATAGGCGTGAGCCTTGCAAGGGGCTGTGTCCTAGGCGTGAGCCTTGCAAGGGGCTGTGTGATAGGCGTGAGCCTTGCAAGGGGCTGTGTGATAGGCGTGAGCCTTGCAAGGGGCTGTGTGATAGGCGTGAGCCTTGCAAGGGGCTGTGTCCTAGGCGTGAGCCTTGCAAGGGGCTGTGTCCTAGGCGTGAGCCTTGCCAGGGGCTGTGTCCTAGGCGTGAGCCTTGCAAGGGGCTGTGTCCTAGGCGTGAGCCTTGCAAGGGGCTGTGTCCTAGGC
>JAWQFJ010026577.1:0-25000 GCA_034096865.1 Theodoxus fluviatilis | reverse complement strand
AGTGTAGAGCGGTCACCCTAGTGTAGCGTGGTCACCCTAGTGTAGTGCAGTCATCCTAGTGTACAGCGGTCACCCTAGTGTACAGCGGTCACCCTAGTGTAGCGCAGTCACCCTAGTGTAGCGCAGTCACCCTAGTGTACAGCGGTCACCCTAGTGTACAGCGGTCACCCTAGTGTAGCGTGGTCACCATAGTGTAGAGCGGTCACCCTAGTGTACAGCGGTCACCCTAGTGTACAGCGGTCACCCTAGTGTAGAGCGGTCACCATACTGTAGCGCGGTCACCCTAGTGTAGAGTGGTCACCCTAGTGTAGAGCGGTCACCATACTGTAGCGCGGTCACCCTAGTGTAGAGCGGTCACCATACTGTAGCGCGGTCACCCTAGTGTAGAGCGGTCACCATACTGTAGCGCGGTCACCCTAGTGTACAGCGGTCACCCTAGTGTAGAGCGGTCACCATACTGTAGCGCGGTCACCCTAGTGTAGAGTGGTCACCCTAGTGTAGAGCGGTCACCATACTGTAGCGCGGTCACCCTAGTGTACAGCGGTCACCCTAGTGTAGAGCGGTCACCATACTGTAGCGCGGTCACCCTAGTGTAGCGCAGTCACCCTAGTGTCAGAGTAGAGCGTGCTGCGCAAGAGACCAGGCATTTTATACAATGCCTCACACTTGCCGACGGTTCTGTAGAGAGGTGCGACCGTGAACAAAAGGGGGAAAGACATCTGTAACGGTTGGTGCCATCCTAAACCATCAATGTTGGGCTTTTTTCCAAGACGCTGAAACGTCCAGGGCAGTCGTATACAGGTAGGTGCTGGTTGAGGCGTTGGCGGACTCGGGGACGTACTTAATGTAGCACATCGCCATCGTTTCAGTCTCCGCCCCTCTTGTCTAATCACACAAATCGTCTCCTGCAGGCTACTGTAGCGGGCTCTGAAACCTCCCACTTGTCCTAACAATCACAGTCCCCCAGTGCCAGTAGACACCGGACACGCCAGGAGACAAGGAGACGTGTGTCATTGGTGCTGACTGCCACGACCCGCTCCTCACTAGCCACATGACCGGTGTGGATTGCAAGCTGCCCCTCACTAGCCACAGGACCGGTGTGGATTGCACGCTGCCCCTCACTAGCCACATGACCGGTGTGGATTGCACGCTGCCCCTCACTAGCCACATGACCGGTGTCGACTGCAAGCTGCCCCTCACTAGCCACATGACCGGTGTCGACTGCAAGCAGCCCCTCACTAGCCACAGGACCGGTGTGGACTGCAAGCTGCCCCTCACTAGCCACATGACCGGTGTGGATTGCACGCTGCCCCTCACTAGCCACAGGACCGATGTCGACTGCAAGCTGCCCCTCACTAGCCACATGACCGATGTGGATTGCACGCTGCCCCTCACTAGCCACAGGACCGGTGTCGACTGCAAGCTGCCCCTCACTAGCCACATGACCGGTGTCGACTGCAAGCTGCCCCTCACTAGCCACAGGACCGGTGTCGACTGCAAGCTGCCCCTCACTAGCCACAGGACCGGTGTGGACTGCAAGCTGCCCCTCACTAGCCACATGACCGGTGTGGATTGCACGCTGCCCCTCACTAGCCACAGGACCGGTGTCGACTGCAAGCTGCCCCTCACTAGCCACATGACCGGTGTGGATTGCACGCTGCCCCTCACTAGCCACAGGACCGGTGTCGACTGCAAGCTGCCCCTCACTAGCCACATGACCGGTGTCGACTGCAAGCTGCCCCTCACTAGCCACAGGACCGGTGTCGACTGCAAGCTGCCCCTCACTAGCCACATGACCGGTGTCGACTGCAAGCTGCCCCTCACTAGCCACAGGACCGGTGTCGACTGCAAGCTGCCCCTCACTAGCCACATGACCGGTGTCGACTGCAAGCTGCCCCTCACTAGCCACAGGACCGGTGTCAACTGCAAGCTGCCCCTCACTAGCCACAGGACCGGTGTCGACTGCAAGCTGCCCCTCACTAGCCACAGGACCGGTGTCGACTGCAAGCTGCCCCTCACTAGCCACAGGACCGGTGTCGACTGCAAGCTGCCCCTCACTAGCCACATGACCAGTGTCGACTGCAAGCTGCCCCTCACTAGCCACATGACCGGTGTGCTGCAAGCCGCCCCTCAATAGCCACATGACCGGTGTCGACTGCAAGCTGCCCCTCACTAGCCACATGACCGGTGTGGACTGCAAGCTGCCCCTCACTAGCCACAGGACCGGTGTCGACTGCAAGCTGCCCCTCACTAGCCACAGGACCGGTGTCGACTGCAAGCTGCCCCTCACTAGCCACAGGACCGGTGTCGACTGCAAGCTGCCCCTCACTAGCCACATGACCGGTGTCGACTGCAAGCTGCCCCTCAATAGCCACATGACCGGTGTGCTGCAAGCTGCCCCTCAATAGCCACATGACCGGTGTCGACTGCAAGCTGCCCCTCACTAGCCACATGACCGGTGTGGACTGCAAGCTGCCCCTCACTAGCCACATGACCGGTGTGGACTGCAAGCTGCCCCTCACTAGCCACAGGACCGGTGTCGACTGCAAGCTGCCCCTCACTAGCCACAGGACCGGTGTCGACTGCAAGCTGCCCCTCACTAGCCACAGGACCGGTGTCGACTGCAAGCTGCCCCTCACTAGCCACATGACCGGTGTCGACTGCAAGCTGCCCCTCAATAGCCACATGACCGGTGTGCTGCAAGCTGCCCCTCAATAGCCACATGACCGGTGTCGACTGCAAGCTGCCCCTCACTAGCCACATGACCGGTGTGGACTGCAAGCTGCCCCTCACTAGCCACATGACCGGTGTCGACTGCAAGCTGCCCCTCACTAGCCACATGACCGGTGTGCTGCAAGCTGCCCCTCAATAGCCATATGACCGGTGTCGACTGCAAGCTGCCCCTCACTAGCCACATGACCGGTGTGGATTGCACGCTGCCCCTCACTAGCCACATGACCGGTGTCGACTGCAAGCTGCCCCTCACTAGCCACAGGACCGGTGTCGACTGCAAGCTGCCCCTCAATAGCCACATGACCGGTGTCGACTGCAAGCTGCCCCTCACTAGCCACAGGACCGGTGTGGATTGCACGCTGCCCCTCACTAGCCACATGACCGGTGTCGACTGCAAGCTGCCCCTCACTAGCCACATGACCGGTGTCGACTGCAAGCTGCCCCTCACTAGCTAAATGACTGGTGTGGATTGCACGCCGTACCTGCTTGGGCAAGGACCGTCACTGCGCTGTCCTTGGGTGTGTCTTCTCTTTCCTTGGCTGTGTGTTATTCATGGGGTGGGTGTCTGTTGTCTCCTCATGTCCGTGGGAGTTGTCTTTCCACTCCACTGTGGGCCTCTGTGTATTTTGGGTGAGAATAAGCTCATCGCGTCTCCCTTGGTGATTAGTACAAGACGAATAAATACGAAAATCAAACCACAAGTTATCATTGCTCTAATTAGCTATGCTGAACTTCGCAATGACTTACAGATGGGAAAACTTCACTCATTGATTCGTACATTTCATTCCAGTACACTCCAGTCCACTCTATCCCATATCATTCCAGTGCACAATTCCATATCATTCCAATCCACTCCAGTCCACTCTATTCCATATCATTCCAGTGCACAATTCCATATCATTCCAATCCACTCCAGTCCACTCTATCCCATATCATTCCAGTGCACAATTCCATATCATTCCAGTCCACTCCAGTCCACTCTATCCCGTATCATTCCAGTGCACAATTCCATATCATTCCAGTGCACAATTCCATATCATTCCAGTGCACAATTCCATATCATTCCAGTGCACAGTTCCATATCATTCCAGTGCACAATTCCATATCATTCCAGTCCACTCCAGTCCACTCTATCCCGTATCATTCCAGTGCACAATTCCATATCATTCCAATCCACTCCAGTCCACTCTATCCCATATCATTCCAGTGCACAATTCCATATCATTCCAGTGCACAGTTCCATATCATTCCAGTGCACAATTCCATATCATTCCAATCCACTCCAGTCCACTCTATCCCATATCATTCCAGTGCACAATTCCATATCATTCCAATCCACTCCAGTCCACTCTATCCAATATCATTCCAGTGCACAGTTCCATATCATTCCAGTGCACAGTTCCATATCATTCCAGTGCACAGTTCCATATCATTCCAATCCACTCCAGTCCACTCTATCCCGTATCATTCCAGTGCACAATTCCATATCATTCCAATCCACTCCAGTCCACTCTATCCCATATCATTCCAGTGCACAATTCCATATCATTCCAATCCACTCCAGTCCACTCTATCCCGTATCATTCCAGTGCACAGTTCCATATCATTCCAGTGCACAATTCCATATCATTCCAATCCACTCCAGTCCACTCTATCCCGTATCATTCCAGTGCACAATTCCATATCATTCCAATCCACTCCAGTCCACTCTATCCCATATCATTCCAGTGCACAATTCCATATCATTCCAATCCACTCCAGTCCACTCTATCCCGTATCATTCCAGTGCACAGTTCCATATCATTCCAGTGCACAATTCCATATCATTCCAATCCACTCCAGTCCACTCTATCCCGTATCATTCCAGTGCACAATTCCATATCATTCCAATCCACTCCAGTCCACTCTATTCCATTCCACGCCAGTTCACTCCAGTCCACTCCATTGTTCAGGCCCTATCCTGTGGTCCACTGTAGGTAGTGGAGCGTTTATTCTTTTGATTACTTAAGTGAGCGGTTAGGCTGATTAGTCATTGATAAGGTTCATTAAGATTATTGTGTGTTCTTAGACGTTCACTTTTGATAAACGGCGAAAGAATATTGGAAACAAAGAAGAAAAAAGAAATGAGAGAAAGAAAGAATTTAATAAGGAGACAAATAGCGAAGAAAAGAAATGAGAAAAAGACAGAATTTGATTTTTTTAAAGACAGCAAAAGAAAGAAATGAAGAGGAAAAAAGAAAGAATTTGAGAAAGAGAAAGAGCGAAGGAAAGAAATAAGATAAAAAGAAAGAATTTGAGAAAAAGTAAATGAAAGGAATGAAGAGAAAAAAATTGTGAAAGAGACAAAGACGAAAGAAAGCCGGAAAGGAAGAACCTGTGAAGTGGACTCTAAGGTTAGCAGTGTCTCGCCATAAGCTGGGAGCGTGACGTGGGGTCTGTGTGCTGTACAGGCATCTGTTCCATAGATGAGACACACGCACGCACACACACATACACAAACACGCACACACACACTCGCAGGCACACACACACACACACACACACACACACACACACACACACACATACATGTATACACACACGGGCGCGCGCGCACACACTCCAAGCACGTACCACCCGTTTCTTCCTACGTTGCACCACTCTGAGATTGTACAGGCTGACATTCTGTGGCAGTCAAGATGGGAAAGGGGAAAGTCGTGTGATGTTGGGTAAAACTGGCTGTGCATGTCTCTCTGTCTCCTTTCACCCGTCTGTCTCCTTCCACCCGTCTCTCTCCTACCCGTCCCAGTCTCCTTCTACCTGTCCCTGCCTCCTCCCACCCGTCCCTGTCTCCTCCCATCCGTCCCTATCTCCTCCCACCCGTCCCTGTCTCCTCCCACCCGTCCCTGTATCCTCGCACCCGTCCCTGTCTCCTCCCATCCGTCCCTGTATCCTCCCACCCGTCCCTGTCTCCTCCCACCCGTCCCTGTATCCTCGCACCCGTCCCTGTCTCCTCCCATCCGTCCCTGTCTCCTCCCACCCGTCCCTGTCTCCTCCCACCCGTCCCTGTCTCCTCCTATCCGTACCTGTCTCCTCCTACCCGTCCCAGTCTCCTTCTACCTGTCCCTGCCTCCTCCCACCCGGCCCTGTCTCCTCCCACCCGTCCCTGTCTCCTCCCACCCGTCCCTGTCTCCTCCTATCCGTCCCTGTCCATCGTAGAGGTAAGGAGCCGGTGTCAGACTATACAAAGTTCACCTGGAAAAAAAGAAAACAGAAAAAAATGACCGGAGTCTGACCAATTGTATTCTCTCGTGAGAGAAGTGGGCCCTGAAGAGGGCCGTTACTAGAGCAGTCGTAGGCTTCTAGAGCAGTCGTAGGCGAGCTTTCGGAGGGGATCCTCCTTCTTCAGGCCAAGTGGTACAGGACTGGCAGGCGTAGGGTTTAAATAGGGGACTGGCGGAGGCTCGTGCAACGCAAGTCCCCCGAGAAAAGCAGGAGTGGACATGCGCTCACCCCCGTAGAAGGACCGTCCACACCGCAGAGAACAGGGGGAACCCGTGCCACAGAGCAGGGCGGGCTCAACGGTAGTGAGCCATGAAGCCCGTGTCTCTGTTGAGCCCGGTGTGCTGCGTGCCAAACCTGATGATGAGTCTCTGCTCCATAACCCGACGTTGGTGGAGGTCGTGCAACCCGCCCCTCAGCACGCTCACGAGCATGTCAGCGGGTGAGTGGTCGGACAGGTTGAAGTGTTCGCTGACTGGGAGGGGCGACAGGTTTCTGATGGTGGCGCGGTGCCCGTTCATCCGTTGGCGGAGTCGCTGACCAGTCTCTCCGATGTACCAAGCGTCAGGGCATCCTCTGCGGCACCTGATGAGATATACCAAATCTCTGGAATGGCAGGTATGCTTGCCTCTGACGTGGTGTACGGTCTGGCCCCTGGTAATCGTCGTCTCCGTGCAGATGATTGCGCACGTGGAACACCGCGCCGCCTTACAGGGTTGCATGCTGCCGTCCTCCGTGGGGTGGTGGTCGGGGAATTTGCTGCGGACCAGCAGACTCCTCAGGTTAGGTGGTTGGCGGAAGGCGAGGACAGGAGGAGCCGGAAGTGCACGAGAGAGGCGCTCGTCCTCACTGAGGAAATGTTGGAGACTCCTAATCACCTTCCGCAGCTTCTCCGCCCCAGGGAAGAAACTCGCGACTAGAGGGACTCTGTTGGCCCCCGAGTGCCTGTCCCGACGAAGAAGAAGCTCCTCCCGTCTTTTAGTAGTGGCCCTGTAGAACTGCCGGTCGATGCTCCCACCGTGGTGTCCGCTACGGAGGAGGGCCGCCTTCAGTCCCCGGAGGTGCCTGTCACGATCCCCCGCATCGGAGCAGATTCGGTGGATCCGAAGCGCCTGTCCATAGGGGATGGACTGCTTGACATGCCTCGGGTGGGAACTGGAGTGGTGGAGCATCTGCATGCTGTCCGTGGGCTTACGGTACAGGGAGGTAGTGAGCTGTCCATCCGTTATGGTGACCCGAGTGTCCAGAAAGGTGACCGACTCCTTGGAGAAGGTCATAGTTAGTTGAATGGTAGGGGAGAACCCGTTGATCTCCTGGTGGAGTTCCTGGAGGGCCTGTTCCCCGTGGTTCCAGATGAGAAACAAGTCATCAATGTACCTGATGTAGAAGCTGGGGCGCAGGGGGCGGCTGTCCATAGCAGAGTGGCCCTCTAGACTAATCCGATTCCGATCTACGAGAGCTGCCTGCTCTTTAAACGTGCACGTATCGCTAGCCCTCGGGGCAACGGTGTTAGTGTAGGGGAATGTCTGTCTGGCTGCCTCTCCTTTCCCTCGAGCCCGTCCTCACCGGGGCTGCTGGCTGTCTGCCCACATAGGGGCAGATAAGAAAATGCCTACCTATTTGCTCTTACCTATGATATATAGGCTTTCCTGGACAACCGTCCTCCGTCTTCCCCTGGCCTCCCCGTACTTAGGGGTCAAGTTTGGGAACGTACCCTGCCCTACTGTCACGTCTCTCTCCGTCCTCCACCCTCCACCCCACCCCCCAGCACCTTCCTCCTACTCCCCGCTGTTGCAGGCCTCACCTCCCCCTTCCCCGTTTCTCTTTCCCCTTCCCTTTTCCCCCTTCCCTCTTCCCCTTTCCCTTCCTCGTTTCCCTACCCCCCTCCCTCTTCCCCTTTCATTACCCGTGGCATTTATCTCAACGGTCTCACTTGACCAAGGCCACTCATCCCTGCCAACTCAAGTCCCCTCCAACTCAAGTCCCCTCCAACTCAAGTCCCCTCCCCTCTCCCTCTCTGCAGCGTGCATGCCTCTCCCTGTCTGCCTCTTCCTGTCTGCCTCTCCCTGTCTGCCTCCCCCTGTCTGCCTCCCCCTGTCTGCCTCTCCCTGTCTGCCTCCCCCTGTGGGTTCGGGGTAAGAATTTACCCACCGCGTCTCCCTACGTGATTCGTAAGAGGCGAATGACTAGGGACACTGTGACTTGATTAGCGTTTACTCTATACTGCTCAAGTGATTTTCGTGCATAGTGGCCTTACATAGCCTTCAAAGGCTGATAGGCCATAAAACACCATCCATCCATCCATCCATCCATCCATCCATCCATCCATCCATCCATCCATCCATCCATCCATGTCTGCAGCGTGCATGCATGTTGTCTCTGTCTCTCTTTCCCTTTCAACAGCTCTTCCCTTCCTCGGCCCACGGCAGAGTGCTCTCTCTCTCTCTCTCTCTCTCTCTCTCTCTCTCTCTCTCTCTCTCTCTCTCTCTCTCTCTCTCGCTCTCTCTCTCAGTCTCTCTCTCTTACTCTCTCAGTCTCTCTCTCTTACTCTCTCTTACTTTCTCTCTCTCTCTCTCTGTCTCTCTCTCTCTCTCTCTCTCTCTCTCTCTCTCTCTCTCTCTCTCTCTCGCTATCTCTCTCTATCTATCTCTCTCTCGCTATCTCTCTCGCTATCTCTCTCTCTTACATGCACACATATACACACACACACACACGCACACACACACACCATTTCTTCTTAAGGATGGGTGGGGGGCCTTCTGTTGTTTTTTAAGAATTTGTTTGCATACTCCTTCTTACAGTTGTATGTCCACATGTGTATTTTTCTGGAGATAGCAGCACCGGTATTCAATCCTTCAATAGTTCAGAATGTTTCTGTTCGGAACACACACATGCATACACACACACACACACACACACACACACACACACACACACACACAACTCCCACCCGGGATACATTTGTTTTGAAAGTGTAAGAAATGCATGACATGGACTTAGTTTCCTAAGTGAAGCCTGCCTTTTAATTTCCTTGCTTCATCTGTGTTGATGGTGATGCTAGAATCCTTCAGTCTGTCAGTCTGCACAGTGTTGGGCAGCGTGCCTACATCCCTGGAGTCTTGGTGGATGTGTGGGAGCTTTGTTTGAGAAATCATGTCACCATTTTCTACTGAATCAGTTCATACATTTAAGTTTTCCCTTGGTTCCTTTGCTTTCAGAGCCACTGCCATCCTGAGTGGCTTCGCCAGCTACTCCAAACTCACCTCCGCTCATGACGACGACTGGGTGGACCGCATGAACCACCTGTACACAGTCATCCTGTTGGCCCTCTTCGCCATCTTCGTGTCCGGCGGCCAGTATGTGGGCAACCCGATTGAGTGCTGGGCCCCGGCACACTTCACGGGATCATTTGTAGCGTACGCAAAGTCCTTCTGCTGGATCAAGAACACGTACTACATCCCCATGGATGACGCCATACCCGTGCCGCACCATGAGCGCGACTCTGAGGAGCTGACCTACTACCAGTGGGTGCCCATCATCCTGCTCTTCATGGCCTTCCTCTTCAAGTTCCCCTGCGTCATGTGGCGCCTCTTCAACGGCGGCTCGGGCGTCAACCTGGACAAGATTGTCAGCATGACCATGGACACGCAGCTGGGAGAGCAGGACAAGCGGGAGAAGACCATCAGCCACATCGCGCAGTACATGGACCGCTGGCTGGAGGCGCACCGCCAGTACAAGTGGAACCTCCTGGTGCGCATGCGGCAGCGGTTCTCGCGCCTGTGCTGCTTCCTGTGCAACAAGCGGGACGGCACCTATCTGATCGGGCTCTACCTCTTCATCAAGCTGCTGTACGTGGCCAACGTGGTCACCCAGTTCTTCCTGCTCAACGCCTTCATGGGCGAGTGGTTCAACCTCTACGGGCTGGAGGTCATAGGTGGCCTTGCAGGCGACCACTCGTGGAAGGAGTCCAAACGCTTTCCCCGGGTGAGTCTCCACTCGGTGCCGCGGCTGGCGCACCCCTGGCCTCGCGGTCGTAGCCAGTCAGAATCAAAATCCCTGTGTTCCTTTGTAAAAAGCGCCAAGTGTTTGGCTTGTCACTAACCTTGTCCTTGCACTACGTGTGGGCTGCATAGTCCCAGTATTACCTGGGTGATTGTGTTTGTCTTTGAAGAATGACAATGGCCTGAACTTCAGGCCTGGGTGGATAAAATTTAAAGATAGAGAGAAGGAAGCATAAAAGGTTTAATTGACTGTATCTGCATGTGTCCAAAATTGTCCAGATATGCGTTACACATCCCTAGGGCTATTTGGAGCATAAACTTCAAACAACCAGTTCTGGTAAAACGTTTCATTCAGTGCAACCTGAAATGGGTGCTGCACATGACGATCAAAACCAACGAAGACCTTAGCTCTGAAATATTCTTCTAGATTCCAGGATGGACAGAAAGGCTAAACATTAAAAAAAATATTTGGATTGCCCATTTTCTGTTAAAGTTGTCTTAATGGGTTGAGGTTGGTTTGTTTCAAAGCCACCAATTTGAAGGTCATTCATGTAGACATGAGTAGGGTGGGGTTCAGTTTTCCTTCCTCACTTGCGTTGTCCAGCAGGAGGAGGGGAGAAACATAAAGGAATGAAGGAAAGGGTCAGCCCTGTCCATGTTGTACTTCTCCAGCTGTGCTTTGCAGTAGAGATGAGGAGAGGAAATCCAGTGTTTCCTTCTCATTATAGTTGTCTCTGCAGAAGGAACCTAGACAGAACTGCTGATAGCTGTCTGGTCCTCTGGTGTTAGGTTATCACCTCACCACTGCTTGTGACTGCCATGTCCAGGAACTTGTGACTGATGCATGTCCTCCTGTCCTCTTCCAGGTCACCCTGTGCGACTTCGACATCCGACAGCTGCAGAACATCCAGCGCCACACCGTGCAGTGCGTGCTGCCCATCAACCTCTTCAACGAGAAAATCTTCATCTTCCTCTGGTTCTGGTTCGTCTTCGTGGCTGCTCTCACCGTGGGCAACTTTCTCTTCTGGGTGTGGCGGGTGCTGTTCCGCACCAACCGCGCCCGCTACATCCGCAAGTACCTGCGCGTCCTGGACCAGATCCACGGGGAGGAGGACAAGAAGCTGGCCGCCAAGTTTGCCGACCAGTACCTGCGGGACGACGGCCTCTTCGTGCTGCGCCTGGTGGCCAAGAACTCCAATGACATCCTGCTGTCCGACCTGGTCCTGCAGCTGTGGCGCATCTACTGCAACAAGCCCCTGGTCAAGAAGTCCGTGGAGGATGACTTCAACGAGAGCCATGCCTGAAGACCCCGAGGGACGCAGCGTGACAGGGTGTGATGCGTCGCTGAGGATGGGCAGTTGTCACAATCAGAGACAAGTGCACCGTAGTCGGGCAGAAGCGGTGCAGGTGATGCCAATGTAGTTCAGATGGGACTTTGGTTTGTAGGGTTGGGTGCATGTGTAGAGTGACGGGTAATGTCAGATGGTGTGACACCAACTGGATTTGATGCTTGGCAGAGTCTCCTCCATGTCACTGTGCTCAATTGTTTGTAGTTGAGGTGTCACCATCCGAAGGTTGATGCTGTTTGAACAGCCGCAATGTAGATGCGGAGCAAGTGGGTACGTGGGGCACTGCTCTGCTCGTGTTCCATCCCAACATTCAAGTGGAAGTCATGATCATTCCATTCTTGATAAAAGTGAGTTGAGTCCATTTATGTCGGCCTTCCCCTGCAAACTTTAATTTGCATTGATTTTGACGAATTATGACTCCTTTCAGTTGTCTAAGTCATTGGATTACATGTATAGAAAATTAAGTGACTGCCTTTGTACAAGTTTGTGGTTAGATTCTTTAGATTCTTAGCTTACGCAGTAGAGAACTACTAATTTGATTTGATGGGAAAATGGCTGGTGTGATCTCATTGGTAATGTCAAATCAGATTTTTGTGCAAAAGTTAGTATTCAAAAGCATTGAGGTTATTATCATTCTGTGGTTGTGTATGTTCCCTTCAGTAAATATATGCTTCAGTCTCCCTGTCAAATAAACCCGTCTGTTTTGGGGAGAGCAGACCATCATTGGTTTTGATGCAGTTTCTTGTAAGTGTTTGTTCACTATGTTGTTATTGTTTTTCCCCCCATTTCTCTGCAGTCTGCACTGTTTCTTTGAAGATAATTTCAAGTGCCTTGCCTCATTTGTGTGTTTGTCAGCAGGTCAGATTCATTAACACAGAAAAGATCATTTGCCTTCCAACATTACTTGTTGTTTTTTCCCAAGTGGTGTGCAGCCGAGTGCCTTTTTACACATTTCGTGTGAAGCGGAGTTGAAACCCTGACCAATCACCCATTGTGTCCGTCACAACACCTGCACCAAAGCGCCTGTCCAAGTCTTCCCTCTGTTGCCTTGATGACAAATACTGCCCACTTCCCATGGACATGAAGATTTTTTTGTTTTGTTCTTTTCCCTCCTTCCTGGTGAGCGCCAGCTGTCTGGAGATGTTAGGACTCGCGTCCTTTCCCTCCCCCTTCCTGGTGGGTGCCAGCTGTCTGGAGATGTTAGGACTGGCGTCCTCTCCCTCCCCCTTCCTGGTGGGTGCCAGCTGTCTGGAGATGTTAGGACTCGCGTCCTTTCCCTCCCCCTTCCTGGTGGGTGCCAGCTGTCTGGAGATGTTAGGACTCGCGTCCTCTCCCTCCCGCTTCCTGGTGGGTGCCAGCTGTCTGGAGATGTTAGGACTCGCGTCCTTTCCCTCCCCCTTCCTGGTGGGTGCCAGCTGTCTGGAGAATTTGGACTCGCGTCCTTTCCCTCCCCCTTCCTGGTGGGTGCCAGCTGTCTGGAGATGTTAGGACTCGCGTCCTCTCCCTCCCGCTTCCTGGTGGGTGCCAGCTGTCTGGAGATGTTAGGACTCACGTCCTTTCCCTCCCCAGGACCAACATTCCTTCCCCCTCCAGGCCTAACGTCCCTTCCCTCCCCAGGACCGACGTCCCTTCCCTCCCCCTCACAGCTTTTCCCATCTAGTAAGTTCTTTGCAGCCATCTGTTGAAGACCTTTCTAGAAAGTGGTGCCTTGACAGCCCTCTATTGAAGACCTTTCTGGAAAGCATTGCCTTGACAACCCTCTATTGAAGACCTTTCTAGAAAGTGGTGCCTTGACAGCCCTCTATTGAAGACCTTTTTAGAAAGCAGTGCCCTAACAGCTGTATGTTAAAGACACTGCTAGCATTTGGTGTAGTCCCATCTGTGCAGAAATCCCCTGCCTAAATCAAGAGGATTTTATCTCGGCATGCCAAGACCTGATCAAGACCGTGGAGAGGCATGGTAAGGGTGGTCTAGAAACATTCCAGTGCTGCTGCTGCTGATGATTCATTCCAAACTTGACAACTAGATATTTGTTGTTTGCACTTAATCAGATAGCTGGAAACTTTTTCTTGCACTTGCTTGGTCATGTTGGAAATGGCAGGCTGTCATAGCAAAGGCTGCATGCTTAGCAAACTCTGCTCCTTGTCCTCAAAGGAAATTCGTGGCCAGGTTACCCACCACGAAAACCCCGAGAATGACCTGGCTCACGAAGAAGGCTGAAATGGTTGAAGTTGATGGTTATTCTGACCTTTGACCGCATCCGCCACTCCGCCTGACTGACTTCGCGCGCCCTGGGGAGTTATGCTAAGATCCGGCCGCATTAATGTATCTGCGTTTTGTGACAAACGTCTTGCTCGGCGGTACTGTACTCCATGCACCTTAACGGTCCGCGTGATTCGGGTGTAATCTTAAGCTAAACGACGTTTCTTGGCAGTATTACCAAAGACAGTAGACTATTGTGTAACTATATAATCTTTGGTATTACACCCGAATCACGCGGAGCACAGAATTTGCGCAGCTGAGTGCGAGCTGGAGGCAAAATCTGGGTCACGTGGCGGCGTCTATTTTCAAGGCTCGTGATTGGCTGACTCAAAGCCAGGTCATTCTCGGGTTTTTCACCCTCACCACCTCCTGTTTGAACCGATGGAACTTTTGCATGGCCAGTTGGATGGGAGGGGGACAAGCAACAGGGTTTTGCACTGAAGACGTGTAGGTAGAATTTTGTCTGTCCGAGTTGGTGTTTGCGTGCGTCCTTCACTGAGAAGAGGTGAGGTTGCATTGTATTTTGGATGAAGGCTGTCTGATGTTGAAAACAAGTCTTGCACAAGTTTTCCCGCTGCAGTTGCCATGTTTAGGAAGCTTTAAAAAATATTTGTTTGATAAAAATATCACTGACAAGATACATTCAAGGGGCATTTTCCTCCATGGAGGAAGCATTTAAGATCTAAATGACTTTACTTTTGATTAAACTTTCTGAAAGTTCTTTTTGAAATGTATTTGCGTTCATTTGATGCATTTTGATAGTATTGCAACATCCGCGTTTTCCAAACCTACCTGATGTGCTGTTTGTGTAGCGGTTGTGGCATTTGCTGACACAAGACACTGTAGTATGCAATGTCTGCCTGCACATTTGTCCGAGTGGAACTAGTCCAAGCCCTGGCTCTGAGCATCGGTGCTCACTTTGAGTGGAGTCCCGGAGCACTTGCCGATGTTTGCACCTAAGTTATTTCCTGTGTGTTGGAGCTGCGAGTTGAATGCACTTTTGCCGCACGCTAGAGCTCAGTCTGCTCTGGTGGTGGAGGGGCCAGATAGTGAAGCTGTTTCTTGTCTGTGGAGGCCAGTTTTGGATCTTAACTTATTGAAACATGTCTTGTTCACACCTATGCAACTTTACTCTTTCCATTGCAGGAATGATTTAATTATTAAACTTTGTACAGGATGTATAAGATATTGCTGTCGTCAATTGACCGACGTCGGTTAACAACGAAATGCATTTCTGGTGCTGTGGATTAGCTTCAGTGCCTGGTGTGACAAGGTTACATTTGCAGTTTGTGCCCAGTGGCCCGACTTGACAGCTTCCAACAACAATGCAGAATACGTATTCTCAAGGGATTTTTCTCCTTAACACTATGCAGAGCTGTGTAAAAGCTTCCATGAGAAAAGCTGTGTAAATGCTTCCATAAGAAAAGCTGTGGTTATCACAGAAATAGTGCCTTATGTAGGAATTCTTCCTACTTCTGCCTTCATGTACTGGGCAGACAGAAGAATAAGACGTTGTCTTTTTATAAGACTTGTTAGTTACAGAGGGATTAGAGAGGAGAAGCTATCATTTGTTTCCCCACCAGATGAGTACTTATCCTTGAAGGCAGTTGTGAAAACCAGATTTGTGAAGGTCAAAGGGGGATGTACCTAGTGTTTGTTGTGGCGGATGCCTGTAGCGACTTGATCCATGTTTGTGTTTTTTTTCTTATTCTTTCTTTCTCCTGGGCAGGGTGTCTTGTACATTGCTTATCAGTTGGTTGTCTTGCCTTTGAAGCTGATGTCATTCCAATTTTTTCTTGGTGAAGTTTTCATGAAGACTTTTGTCCTGATCCGCATTGTTGCTCGAGTTGATTTTGATGAACAGCAAATGAATAACGTGACTGCATCAGACTGCGACTGTTATCTTTCTCTAGTCCCACTGCCACAGCGAGGACAGTAAGTTGCATCAACCCTTGGGCTGTCTGCTCGGATCTCTCTCGGTAAATTTTCATATCACTCGTGGAAGGCTTCCACTTGATACGGCATTAACATCTCCAGCTCTATTTGACATTCTTTCAAGGTTGAATTGATCATGTACTTATCTTGTACCAGCATTCGATGCTTCATCCCTATATTAAAACATGCTTATATATTGGGTATTCTTGTAGTCTTGTCCTGTTCTTAATTTTGCCATTGTGACTTCTTTGGTTGTAGCTCCTTTGTATCTCTAGTTTATGGTGTACACTCTGCCTTGGTTGGAGTAGCATTGTATAGTGTGTGATTTTCTAGTTTCTCCTCCTAGTCTTGTACAGTGTATGGTTTCTAGTTTCTCTTTGTATCCAATGCAGAAGTCGTCTTTGAAATCTTGCCTGTCTGCGTGCCTTGTTGATTGGCAGCCATGTCAAGCTGCCCCCGTCACAGGGGTGTGAGATGAATCAAACAATGTTTCACTTTTTGTCCTGTTCTCCATCACAGAGTGCAGAAATACTGCTTGTGCCTGCGCCTGATTATTGTATCTAACCAAGACTACTGTCGGTCAATGAGCGCTGTTGATTGTTTGTAGCAAGGATGCATCCATGTTTGGGGATAATTTGTCTTGAAATAAAAGTTTATATTTAATATATATACATGCCTACTTTTGAGTAGTCTGTGACTGCGCCCAGTTGGTGGGTGTACGCTTGCATGTATGTTGTCAGTTGCGTTGTTTGCTGCTGTGAGAACAAAGGTGGGGAGAGGGGGTTCGGGGGTTGTGAGTGACAGAGAATCCACTTGGTGAAAGTGGGGTAAAATATCAACATAGATTATAATTTCTACTGTGTCCACACACACACAAACCCACACGCAAAACAAAAACAAATTGTCGAGTGCACGGCTTGAGGCACATACGCTACCACTGCTGCACCCACCTCCAGTGTCCCACAAGTGGACTGACCTTCTGGGCGCAAATAATCCTCATCAGCCACCTCCATACCCATTGCTGCAGACATCTACCCGACCAAAGTCAAGGTCATCTTCAGAAACAAAGGACAAACAAGAAGAAGAAGACCCCCACATAACTATACACATTCCTTTAATCAAGCTGTACATAGCTATACACAGACCTTCAATCAAGCTGTACATAGCTATACACAGACCTTCAATCAAGCTGTATATAGCAATCAAGCTGTACATAGCTATACACAGACCTTCAATGAAGCTGTACAAAGCTATACACAGACCTTCAATCAAGCTGTTAATAGCTATACACAGACCTTCAATCAAGCTGTACATAGCTATACACAGACCTTCAACCAAGCTGTACATAGCTATACACAAACCTTCAATCAAGCTGTACATAGCTATACACAGACCTTCAATCAAGCTATACATAGCTATACACAGACCTTCAATCAACCTGCACATATACACAGACCTTCAATCAAGCTGTACATAGCAATCAAGCTGTACATAGCTATACACAGACCTTCAACCAAGCTGTACATAGCTATACACAGACCTTCAATCAAGCTGTACATAGCTATACACAGACCTTCAATCAAGCTATACATAGCTATACACAGACCTTCAATCAACCTGCACATATACACAGACCTTCAATCAAGCTGTACATAGCAATCAAGCTGTACATAGCTATACACAGACCTTCAATCAAGCTGTACATAGCTATATACAAACCTTCAATCAAGCTGTACATAGCCATACACAGACCTTCAATCAAGCTGTACATAACTATGTACATTTCTTCAATCAAGCTGTACATAACTATGTACATTTCATAGCTGTACATAGCTATACACAGACCTTCAATCAAGGTGTACATAGCTATACACAGACATTCAATCATGCTGTACATAGCAATCAAGCTGTACATACCCGGTAGCCATACACAGACCTTCAATCAAGTTGTACATAGCTATACACAGACATTCAATCATGCTGTACATAGCTATACACAGACCATCAATCAAGCTGTACATAGCCATACACAGACCTTCAATGAAGCTGTACATAGCAATCAAGCTGTACATAGCCATACACAGACCTTCAATCAAGTTGTACATAGCTATACACAGACATTCAATCATGCTGTACATAGCTATACACAGACCATCAATCAAGCTGTACATAGCTATACACAGATCTTCAATGAAGCTGTACATAGCTATACACAACCTTCAATCAAGCTGTATATAGCCATACACAGACCTTCAATCAAGTTGTACATAGCTATACACAGACATTCAATCATGCTGTACATAGCTATACACAGACCATCAATCAAGCTGTACATAGCCATACACAGACCTTCAATGAAGCTGTACATAGCAATCAAGCTGTACATAGCCATACACAGACCTTCAATCAAGTTGTACATAGCTATACACAGACATTCAATCATGCTGTACATAGCTATACACAGACCATCAATCAAGCTGTACATAGCTATACACAGATCTTCAATGAAGCTGTACATAGCTATACACAACCTTCAATCAAGCTGTATATAGCCATACACAGACCTTCAACCAAGCTGTATATAGCCATACACAGACCTTCAACCAAGCTGTACATAGCTATACACAGACCTTCAATCAAGCTGTACATAGCTATACACAGACCTTCAATCAAGCTGTACATAGCTATACACAGGCCTTCAATCAAGCTGTACATAGCTATACACAGACCTTCAATCAAGCTGTATATAGCCATACACAGACCTTCAACCAAGCTGTACATAGCTATACACAGACCTTCAATCAAGCTGTACATAGCTATACACAGACCTTCAATCAAGCTGTGCATAGCTATACACAGATCTTCAATCAAGCTGTACAAAGCTATACACAGACCTTCAATCAAGCTGTACATAGCTATACACAGACCTTCAATCAAGCTGTACATAGCTATACACAGACCATCAATCAAGCTGTACATAGCTATACACAGACCATCAATCAAGCTGTACATAGCTATACACAGACCATCAATCAAGCTGTACATAGCTATACACAGACCATCAATCATGCTGTACATAGCTATACACAGACCATCAATCAAGCTGTACATAGCTATACACAGATCTTCAATGAAGCTGTACATAGCTATACACAGATCTTCAATCAAGCTGTACATAGCTATACACAGACCTTCAACCAAGCTGTACATAGCTATACACAGACCTTCAATCAAGCTGTACATAGCTATACACAGACCTTCAATCAAGCTGTACATAGCTATACACAGACCTTCAATCAAGCTGTACATAGCTATACACAGACCTTCAATCAAGCTGTACATAGCAATCAAGCTGTACATAGCTATACACAGACCTTCAATCAAGCTATACATAACTATACACAGACCTTCAATCAAGCTGTACATAGCTATACACAGACCTTCAATCAAGCTGTACATAGCTATACATAGACCATCAATCATGCTGTACATAGCTATACACAGACCATCAATCAAGCTGTACATAGCTATACACAGATCTTCAATGAAGCTGTACATAGCTATACACAGACCTTCAATCAAGCTGTACATAGCTATACACAGACCTTCAATCAAGCTGTATATAGCCATACACAAACCTTCAATCAAGCTGTTAATAGCTATACACAGACCTTCAATCAAGCTGTACATAGCTATACACAGACCTTCAACCAAGCTGTACATAGCTATACACAGACCTTCAATCAAGCTGTACATAGCTATACACAGACCCATCAATCAAGCTGTACAAAGCTATACACAGACCTTCAATCAAGCTGTACATAGCTATACACAGACCTTCAATCAAGCTGTACATAGCTATACACAGACCTTCAATCAAGCTGTATATAGCCATACACAAACCTTCAATCAAGCTGTACATAGCAACCAAGCTGTACATAGCTATACACAGACCTTCAACCAAGCTGTACATAGCTATACACAGACCTTCAATCAAGCTGTACATAGCTATACACAGACCTTCAATCAAGCTGTACATAGCCATACACAGACCTTCAATGAAGCTGTACACAGACCTTCCATCAAGCTGTACATAGCCATACACAGACCTTCAATCAAGTTGTACATAGCTATACACAGACCTTCAATGAAGCTGTACATAGCTATACACAGACCTTCAATCAAGCTGTACAAAGCTATACACAGACCTTCAATCAAGCTGTACATAGCCATACACAGACCTTCAATGAAGCTGTACACAGACCTTCCATCAAGCTGTACATAGCCATATACAGACCTTCAATCGAGTTGTACATAGCTATACACAGACCTTCAATCAAGCTGTACATAGCCATACACAGACCTTCAATGAAGCTGTACACAGACCTTCAATCAAGCTGTACATAACCATATACAGACTTTCAATCAAGCTGTACATAGCCATACACAGACCTTCAATCACGCTGTACATAGCTATACACAGACCTTCAATCAAGCTGTACAAAGCTATACACAGACCTTCAATCAAGCTGTACATAGCCATACACAGACCTTCAATCAAGCTGTACAAAGCTATACACAGACCTTCAATCAAGCTGTACATAGCCATACACAGACCTTCAATGAAGCTGTACATAGCTATACACAGACCTTCAATCAAGCTGTACAAAGCTATACACAGACCTTCAATCACGCTGTACATAGCTATACACAGACCTTCAATCAAGCTGTACAAATCTATACACAGACCTTCAATCAAGCTGTACATAGCCATACACAGACCTTCAATGAAGCTGTACACAGACCTTCAATCAAGCTGTACATAACCATATACAGACCTTCAATCAAGCTGTACATAGCAATACACAGACCTTTGATGAAACTGTACATAGCTATACACAGACCTTTGATGAAACTGTACATAGCTATACACAGACCTTCAATCAAGCTGTACGTAGCCATACACAGACCTTCAATCAAGCTGTACGTAGCCATACACAGACCTTCAATCACGCTGTACATAGCTATACACAGACCTTCAATCAAGCTGTACATAGCAATACACAGACATTCAATCAAGCTGTACATAGCAATCAAGCTGTACATAGCTATACACAGACCTTCAATCAAGCGGTACATAGCAATCAAGCTGTACATAGCTATACACAGACATTCAATCAAGCTGTACATAGCAATCAAGCTGTACATAGCTATACACAGACCTTCAATCAAGTTGTACATAGCTATACACAGACCTTCAATCAAGCTGTGCATAGCTGTACACACTCCTTCAAACATGCTGTACATAGCTCTACCCAGACCTTCAATGAAGCTGTTCATAGCTATACACAAACCCTCTATGAAACAATACATAGCTATACATACTACTTTAAGGACATTATAGACAGCTTTACACACACACTGAGACACACACACACACACACACACACACACACACACACACACACACACACACACACACACACACACACACACACACACACACACACATTTACTTATACAGACAGGCACACAAACAAACCTCCGTCACTTCCTCACACCTCACCCCACCACCCACCCACATACCCAACCACCCCAAATGAACGGACACATACACAAGGACGGTACGGACGTCTGGACGAACGGACTGATGGACAGATGGATACAAAAGATAGAAATATAGCAGAATAATTACTCGAGCAAGGGTAGTTTAATTCAGACAGACACACACACACAAGGACGGACGTCTGGGCGAACGGACTGACGGACGGATAGATACAAAAGATAGACATATAACGGAATAGTTACGCGAGCAGGCTAATGGTGGTTTAATTCAGACAGACTGACACAAGTTAGTGGAAAAATCGTTCAATAAAATGCATAATAAACAAACCGCGCCCGGTAAATTCAACCATCGGTACAAAGCCGCCCTGATGACGATTTTGCCTGGCTTGAAAGCGTCACGTGATCGTGCTTGGCAGCAACGGAGGAACGGGGAAGTGGCCATTGCGGACCAGATTTTGCATGATTTTATAAATCAATTTATAAACAATCTTGCATCCCCTGGCCGATTGACGCAAGGGGAGATTACTTCCTCAATCAGACACCTCCAGCATCAGTGGAGCGATAGAAGGGAAACAACTCCTACTACTTACTACTCTTGTCCCGTAGTCTGTGCGACCGTTGGGGCACCACAGATGATCTGGCAACCAGCTCTCTCCATTCCTCTCGCCTCTCAGACTGTCTCAAGGCTTCGCTGAGCCTCCTCCCTGTCCACTCTGAGACGTTGTCCTCCCATATCTTCCTTTGTCTGCCTCTCCTCCTCCCTCCTTTTACTGTGCTTTGTAGCACAGTCTTGGCAAGCCCTTACGATCGGGAGACGTGCCCATACCACTTTAGTTTGCGTCTTTTCACAGTGGTCAGTAGTTCTTCATGGGGCCTGATGGCTTGCCTGATTTTGTTTCGGACTTCCTCGTTTGTGATGCGGTCCTTGTAGGAGATGCCGAGGAGTCGTCGAAAGCATCTCATTTCCATGGCCTGTATCCTTCTCTCCAAGTCAGCTGTTAGTGTCCATGACTCACAGGCATACAAAAATATGGACATGACCAGGGCGCGCATCAGTCTGATCTTTGAGCTGAGGGCTATGTTCCTGCCCTTCCATATGGTCTTGAGTTTTGTGAGTGCTGCTGTGGTCTGAGCAATTCTGGCGAGTATTTCAGGTTTGGATCCTGCATCTGTGACAATTGCTCCTAGGTATTTGAAGCTGTTGACGGTTTGCAGTTTCTCGCCACATACCTTGATGTCAGTTCTGATGCCGTTGGTGTTGTTGGTCATCAGTTTGGTCTTCTCTGCACTGATCTGCATGCCAAAATTTGTGGAGGTTGTGTCTAAGCGCTCCACTAAGTTCTCCAGCTCCTTTTCACTTCCGGCCAGGCCATCTATGTCGTCAGCAAAGCGTAAGTTTGTGATTGTTCTGCCGCCAATGCTGACTGTCCCCTCGTGGTCTTTTAGGTTGTCAGTCATTATTCTTTCCAGGAAGATGTTGAAGAGGGTGGGAGAAAGCAAACTCCGACTGTGGTTCTGAACCAGTCCCCAATGCTGCTGTTGAAGTATACGACACATGTGGCATTGTTATACAGGTGTTCTATGACTCTGATCAGGTTGGCGTTGATGTTGTACAGCCTCATGGTAGCCCACAGTGCTGCATGCCATACCCTGTCGAAAGCCTTCTTGAAGTTCACGAAGACGTGGTAGAGGTCCTGTTGGTGTTGTAGGTACCTCTCGCACAGTATCCTGAGGTTGAAGATCTGCTCCGTTGTACTGCGTCCTTGTCTGAAGCCTGCCTGTTCTTCAGCGATGATCTTCTCTGCTTGTGGCTTTAATCTGTTCAGTAAGATCTTCAGCAGCATGACTTTGCTCGGGTGGCTGATGAGGCTAATAGTTCTGTAGTTCTGGCATAGCTGTAGGTTGCCTTTCTTGGGGAGATTGATGATGAGGGACTGCGTCCACGGTGTGGGCCACTCCCCCGACTGCCAGATTTTGTTGCAGATGGTCAGTAAAGCACTGATCATCTCTTCCCCCTCCCCCCCCCCCCCCTGCCTGCATCAGCTCTCCTGGGATGTTGTCCACTCCTGCCGACTTCCCCTTCTTCAGCAATTTCATTGCTGCCTCCACTTCTACGCGAAGGATGGGGTGGTCGTCGTTGTTGGTTGCTGGAGGGACATTCGGTACCTCTGGGTCTCCCGTGGTTCTGTAGTTGTAGAGTTCTGAACAGTATTCTGTCCACCTCTTTAGGATGTCTTGTTCTTCCGTCAGACACTTTCCGTCTTTGTCTTGTATTGTGGTGGTTCGCCCTTGCTTTGTGCTGGTCAGATCTTTCACCAGCTGGTAGGCTTTTTTGCTGCTGTTGTTCTTCAGGCTATCATCAATGTCCTGGCACTGTTCTTCAATCCAATTCTCCTTGGCCTTTTTCATGCTTTTCTAGATTTCTTGGTTGACTGCTTTGTACTGCTTTGCGCCTTCTGTGTCGTTCTTTTTCTTCTTCAGGTCTCTCCGTTTGTCGCAAAGATCGAGTACATCGGCTGTGACCCAGGGCTTTTTGACTGATCGGTGTTTGCCAAGGATTTCACTGGCCGTTTCAGTCACCGCTGTGTTGAAGGTGTCAATCAAAGTGTCTATGTCTGTGTCGACAGCGTCTAGAATGGTAAGCGCTGCAAATTTCTCTCCAATCGTTGCTTGGAAGGCTTCTGCTACCTCTGGATCTTTCAGTCTTTCGAGGTCAAATTTGATTCTTGTGGGGCCCAGTTTGTTGGCTTTCTTCCGGTGAAGCTTGAAGGTCATTAGAACAAGCTCGTGGTCGCTCCCAATGTCGGCCCCTGGAAAGTTCCGTGTCTTGATTACGTTCCCACTGGAGCGGAAGTGCTTTTTCACCATGATGTAGTCTATTTGGCTATGGTGTTCTCCACTGAGGCTGTGCCATGTGACTCTTCTTGATAGTTTGTGCGAGCCAAACGTATTTGCCAGCATGAGGTCATTGTAACTGGCAAATTCCAAGAGCCTCAAGCCCCTTTCGGTGGACTTGGTGTTGCAGTGTTGTCCACATGTGCCTTTTCAGTTCTTGTAGGCATCTTCTCCTACTTAAGCATTCCAGTCGCCTTGCACCACAAGGATGTCTTTCTTTGGCGTCTGGTCTATGACTTTCTGCAGCTGTACGTAGAAATCCTCTATGTCTTCGTCACTGTCGTCTGTTGTTGGAGCGTACGCCTGTATGATGGTGATGTTGAAGGGGGATGCCCTTAGGCGGATAGTGATCAGCCGGCTGGAGATTGGCCAGCATCCCATGACGCAGTTCACGTTGTCCTTGTGAATGAGAAACCCAACGCCCTGCTCGTGTTTATCATCTCGACCACTGAAGTAGAGTTTGTGGCCTTTTTGAGTTGATGTCTCGCCAATGTTCTTCCATCGCATTTCACAGAGACCAAGAATGTTCCAACGGTACCTGTTCATCTCATGTGTAAGTTTTTCTACTTTTCCTGCCTCTCTCAGTGTGCTTACATTCCAGGTGCCAATAGTGATGTTTCTGGCACGGAGTTGACTGTTCGTCACACCAGTCGCACACTTTCCACCTCTGCCCTGATGTGCAGCAGAAGGCGCGGCCCTTGGTGACCCGGGCGATGGCCGATCCGGTATGGGTTGAATGGTTGTACTTGTCATTTGTGGTGTGTCTAGGACAAGTGACGCATGGCGGAGCCCATCCCTCTCCATGCCTGACCACAGCCGATGTCCTCCCCCTCGGTGGCTCGCCTTGGTCACGAACACGTGGGTTTGTTCCTTTGAGAAGTTCACCCTGGCCGGTAACCTACATCGAGGAGGTCCTTCGCCCATTGGTGCCGTGTTAACACCTTAGCCTTCGGTTATCCCTAACCTATCCGCAAGGTAGCGGAAGACTCGTGGAGGGCG